>ONZH01005716.1:0-28414 GCA_900303285.1 Rhinella marina | reverse complement strand
CTGGCCAGGATAATTTTTCCCACCCCATTTCTGACTTGAATACATTCCACATGCAGCCAGTAATGCTGGACAGATAAATGCCTGACATCCTCAGTCCTCCTCCTTAACCCCTTCAACCCCGGGCCTGTTTTCACCTTTCTGACCAGGCCATTTTTTGCAAACCTGACATGTGTCACTTTATGTGGTAATAACTTTGGAACGCTTTTACTTATCCAAGCCATTCTGAGATTGTTTTCTCGTCATATATTGTGCTTCACGACAGTAGTAAATTTGTGGCAAAATATTTAATTTTTATTTATAAAAAAATACCAAATTTACCAAAAATTTGGAAAAATTAGCAAATTTTAAAATTTCAATTTCTCTACTTTCAAAATACATAGTAATACCTCCAAAAATATTTATTATTTTACATTCCCCATATGTCTACTTTATGTTGGCATCATTTTATAAATGTCATTTTACTTGTTTAGGACGTTAGAAGGCTTAGATGTTTAGAAGCCATTTTTCAAATTTTTAACAAAATTTCCAAAACCATTTTTTTAAGCACCAGTTCAGATATAAAGTGATTTTGAGGGGCTTACGTAATAGAAACCACATATAAATGACCCCATTTTAGAAACTACACCCCTCAAATTATAAAAAAACTGCTGTTACAAACTTTGTTAACCCTTGAGGTGTTCCACAAGAATTAATGGAAAATGGAGGAGAAATTTCAAAATTTCCCTTTTTTGGTAGACTATTCATGTTAATAATTTTTTTCTTGTAAAACAGCAAGGGTTAACAGCAAACTAAACCTGAATATACATTGCTCTGATTCTGCAGTTTACAGAAATACCCCATATGTGGTGGTAAACGTCTCTATGGGTTTGTGGCAGTGGTCAGAAGGAAAGGAGCGCCATACGGATTTTGGAGGCAGATTTTGCTAGAATGGTTTTTAGGCACCATTTTGTAATTGAGAGACCCTGACGTACCCCTACAGTGGAAACCCTCAAAAAGTGACCACATTTTGCAAACTACACCCTTCAAGGAATATATTAAGGGGGTACTGGCCACTTTGACCCCCTAAGCGTTTTACAGAATTTGGAAACATTTTTATTGGTACCATTTTGGGGTATTTGGGGTACATAAGACTTTTTGATCGCTTGGTATTACACTTTTTGTGAGTCAATGTGAAAAAAATAGCTGTTTTGGCATTGTATTTTTTAAAAAATTTTTACAGCATTCACCTGAGGGGGGCAAATCATGAGATATTTTTATAGAGCAGGTGGTTATGGACGCGGCGATACCCAATATGTCTAACATTTTTGGAAAGTTTTACACATTAGATGCATTTTTGAACAGAATAAAAATCTTTTTTTGTGTTGCTATTTTCTGAGAGCCATATTTTTTTAATTTTTTGGGCGATTGTCTCAGGTAGGGTCTAAATTTCTGCGGGACGAGATGGTGGTTTGATTGGTACCATTTTGGGGTACATACACTTTTTTGATTGCCTGCTATTACACTTTTTGTAAGGGAAGGTGACCAAAAAAAAGGCTGTTTTGGCACTGTTTTTTTTTGTTTATTTGTTTTTTACTGCGTTCACCTGGCGGGGTGGATCATGTTATATTTTTATACAGCCGGTCGATACGGACGCGGCGATACCTAATATGTCAATTTTATTTTTTTCACTATTTTTTACAATTTTTTTATATTATTTTGTGAAAATTTTGGAACTTTTTTCACTTTCTTTTTTTACACTTTTTTAACTTTTGGGGTCTGATCCCCTTTACAATGCATTACAATACTTATACTATATTGTAATGCATTGGCTGGAAGTGTATTACACACAGTAATACACTTCCAGCTTACTGCCTGTGAGATCCAGGGGGCTGGATCTCACAGGCTTCCGTAGATAGCAGCCGGATGCCTAAGAAAGGCATCCGGCTGCTATCCAAGCCATCGGGTCCCCGTCACAGCAGCGCGGGGACCCGATGGACACCCCTTCCCACCGCCTGCATCGCATGTGCCGCAGTCAGCGCTGACCGCGGCACATGAAGGGTCAATACACCGATGCGGGCGTATGCAGCAGGGGTCTGGCTACTGGGAACAGCCGGCCCCCCGCAGCCGGCTCCTGCACCCGCCCAATCAGCGCAACGTAGCAGTACATGTACGGCGCTGGTCGGAAAGGGGTTAAGCCCCCCTCCTCTTTTCCACTGCTCTTGTCATTGGCTTCTGTCTGTGAGAACGGTCAAGTACAGATGGCCAATAAGCAGAGAGATACTCTGCTATGTACTTGGTCAGATGAATTGTAGGCACAGACACCTGATCTCCACTCTAGAATCTGCCCTGACTTTGCCAACATGATGCACTGCAGTCTGGTGCCATTACAGGAGTAATGAAGAGAGTAGTGTGAGAGGGCTCTTCATGCTCCAGCACTTCCTTCAGCAATGCATAACTGATCAAATCCAAGTGTCGGATGTCCTGAACCACCGCGACCTGCTAGAGAGGCTGAACTCTAGAGATGATACTTTGAAAAAGTCTCACTCCCACTAACACATGAGTTGAGCCTGCACCAATGGCTGTTGGTGTCAGATATAGGTGACATCGCTGTAGCTGCCATGATTGGTAGTTCCAATCCTGCCATTTCTACCCTTTAAATGCTGCATGCGGACAAAATCATAATACACATACAATTTTATTAAAATGTAAAAAATAAATAACACAATCAATTTCATAATTAAAATGTTTTTTGCTTCAATATCAGATCAGGGTGTGTATGTGGATGGAGGAATGGGGGTTAGACACCTTGCACCCCAACTGGTCAGTTACAATAATTGTATTTTTTTTTTTTTAATGCAGGGGGGGGCAATTCTGAGTTTTATTATGGGGTCCATGATTTCTTTGTATACCCATGCTCATAGTTATTTGCTTCTGTGTTATTTATTTGTTCAGTGTGTGCAAAATTCTCTCATGCAAAAATCTGTCCATGTCTTAAAAAAACCACATTGCATAGTTTGGTTTATTTGACTAGAAGTTACACTAGCAATATAAAAGGGTTTAACACCCTAAAAAGGAATAGTTATCCTGAAAGCAGTGAAAATGTTTCAATTACAACATTAAAAAAATGATCACTCACCTTTAAAAAACAAAGATATTTGCAGAATAAAGTTTATAAAATTCAAGTAGATAAATACCAAATTTACCTACATCTACAAGGAAGTTTGGAAAAAATTAACATGAATAAAACTAGTTTAACCCCTTCAGGACCCTGCCATTTTTCACCTTAAGGACCTGGCTAGAGATGAGCGAGCATGCTCGTCCGAGCTTGGTGCTCGTTCGAGTATTACGGTACTTGTAAAGGCTCGCTGCTCGGACGAGTATCTCGCCATGCTCGAGGAAATGGCAACTTCCACATTGTGCATTTTTGGCGTCTATAAACTCAGCCAATCACAAGCCAGGAGACTCTGCGGTACACCCAGCATCACGTGGGGCCCTTATATGTCGATAGCAGGGGTTGGCTGGCCTGATCAGGTGACCCTGGAATATACTAGTGACTGCCCGTGGTGCTCGGCTCAGATGCTGTCTGGATGTCGTTATGGATAAAGCTGCTGCGTTTCAGGGAGAGTGTTAGGGCCTGCATTTAGTTGTTTGTTAGGCAGGAACAGCTAGTAGTGCAGCTATCGCCATATATAACCTTTTTTTTTTTTTTATTGTTATATCTCAGTGATACAAATCCATTTCATACAGCAGTGTGGAACCATTCTGTGTGTCACAGTTCAGCTGTCCACTCACTACAATCCGTATTTTCTGTCCAGGTGACACATTCTGTACGTCACTTAATCCAACAAGGTCTTTTGCTCTCACTTATATAGCTTGATCACAAAAATTTCTGTGCGACATTTGTCTGGGTCGCAGTCAAAATAGCCACCGTCAGCAGGGTGTGAGTTAGGTCTACGATAGTTTCTGCACGTCACGTTCCAAAAAAAACAAAGCTAAAAAAAAATATAATAAAAAATATATATAAAAAATTGTTTTTTTATTGTTTTATCTCAGTGATACGAATCCATTTCACACAGCTGCGTGGAACCATTCTGTGTGTCACAGTTCAGCTGTCCACTCACTACAATCCTTATTTTCTGTCCAGGTGACACTTTCTGTACGTCACTTAATCCAACAAGGTCTTTTGCTCTCACTTATATAGCTTGATCACAAAAATCTCTGTGCGACATTTGTCTGGGTCGCAGTCAAAATAGCCACCGTCAGCAGGGTGTGAGTTAGGTCTACGATAGTTTCTGCATGTCACGTTCCAAAAAAAACAAAACTAAAAAAAATATATATATAAAAAAAATAGTTTTTTTGTTGTTTTATCTCAGTGATACGAATCCATTTCACACAGCTGCGTGGAACCATTCTGTGTGTCACAGTTCAGCTGTCCACTCACTACAATCCGTATTTTCTGTCCAGGTGACACTTTCTGTACGTCACTTAATCCAACAAGGTCTTTTGCTCTCACTTATATAGCTTGATCACAAAAATCTCTGTGCGACATTTGTCTGGGTCGCAGTCAAAATGAACACAGTCAGCAGGGTGTGAGTTAGGTCTACGATAGTTTCTGCACGTCACGTTCCAAAAAAAAACAAAACAAAAAAAAAATATAAAAAAATATATATAAAGAAAATAGTTTTTTTGTTGTTTTATCTCAGTGATACGAATCCATTTCACACAGCTGCGTGGAACCATTCTGTGTGTCACAGTTCAGCTGTCCACTCACTACAATCCGTATTTTCTGTCCAGGTGACACTTTCTGTACGTCACTTAATCCAACAAGGTCTTTTGCTCTCACGTATATAGCTTGATCCCAAAAATCTCTGTGCGACATTTGTCTGGGTCACAGTCAAAATAGCCACCGTCAGCAGGGTGTGAGTTAGGTCTACGATAGTTTCTGCACGTCACGTTCCAAAAAAAACAAAACTAGAAAAAAAATATATATAAAAAAAATAGTTTCTTTGTTGTTTTAGCTTAGTGATACGAATCCATTTCACATAGCTGCGTGGAACCATTCTGTGTGTCACAGTTCAGCTGTCCACTCACTACAATCCGTATTTTCTGTCCAGGTGACACTTTCTGTACGTCACTTAATCCAACAAGGTCTTTTGCTCTCACTTATATAGCTTGATCACAAAAATCTCTGTGCGACATTTGTCTGGGTCGCAGTCAAAATGAACACAGTCAGCAGGGTGTGAGTTAGGCCTACGATAGTTTCTGCACGTCACGTTCCAAAAAAAAACAAAACAAAAAAAAAATATAAAAAAATATATATAAAGAAAATAGTTTTTTTGTTGTTTTATCTCAGTGATACGAATCCATTTCACACAGCTGCGTGGAACCATTCTGTGTGTCATAGTTCAGTTGTCCACTCACTACAATCCGTATTTTCTGTCCAGGTGACACTTTCTGTACGTCACTTAATTAAACCAGACTAAACAAGTTTGTGGGTTTCAGTACAGCAGGCCCATTTATTTTTTGTTTTTTTTACATAATACACTTATATACAGAAAATGTTGAACCCCAGGGCTAAGGGTCGAGGACGAGGGTGTGGGCATTCAATTACTGCAGGGGGCAGAGACCGTGGTCCTGGGAAGGGTGAGACAGTACCTGCTGATGAGGGAGCAGGGGAACGCCGCAGAGCTACACTCCCTAGCTTCATGTCTCAACTTACAGGGACACGTGGTAGAGGACTGTTGAAACCACAACAGTGCGAACAGCTGATGTCATTGATTGCGGACAATGCTTCAAGTAATTTGTCCACCAGTCAGTCTTCCACGCAGTTCACCCACGTTACTCAAGGGAGCACTCCTATGGCTCCTCCATCTCAACCTCCTTCCCCCCAGTCTGCCCCCTCCCAGGAAAATTTGGAATGCGATCCGGCATACTCTGAGGAACTGTTTTCTGGACCCTTCCCAGAGTCACAAACCACTTCTCAGGTTGCTGCTGACCTCGTTCCCGATGCCCAAGTTTTCCAACTGTCGCAGTCTGTGGGTGATGATGATGATGATGATGACAATGTTGACTTAGTGGAAGAAGTTTGTAAAGAGGTGTCGGACGATGAGGAGACACGGTTGTCAGACAGTGGTGAAGTTGTTGTCAGGGCAGGAAGTCCGAGGGGGGAGCAGACTGAGGGGGAGCAGACGGAGGAATCGGAGGATGACGAGGTGACTGAACCAAGCTGGGTTGATAAGCCAAGTGAAGACAGTGCTTCTGAGGCGGAGGCGAGTGCTGCACCAGAACAGGTTGGAAGAGGCAGTGGTGTGGCCAGAGGGAGAAGCAGGGCCAGAGCTGGTGCATCAGCAGCAACTGTTTCACGTAGTGGAGCTCCCGTGGCGAGGCCTAGAAGTTCGCAAGTCTGGAGGTTCTTTACAGAAAGTGAGGATGACCGACGGACTGTGGTGTGCAACCTGTGCCACACCAGGATCAGCAGGGGTGCCACCACTACTAGCCTAACCACCACCAGCATGCGCATGCATATGAGTGCTAAACACCCCACTCAATGGAACCAAGGCCGTTCACC
The DNA here is from genome assembly GCA_900303285.1 of Rhinella marina. NCBI lineage: Eukaryota > Metazoa > Chordata > Amphibia > Anura > Bufonidae > Rhinella > Rhinella marina. The sequence continues at coordinate 21,867 of ONZH01005716.1, read as the reverse complement.
ACCTCCTGCGGGTCACACCACTGCTCCCTCCCCTGTGTCACTCGCTGCCTCTGCTAGTCAACCCCCTGCGTCACTCGCTGCCTCTGCTAGTCAACCCCCTGCCCAGGACCCCGGCACGAGCGCCTCCCGCCGGAAAACCACACCTTCGCCTCCACGATCCTCCACAGTGTCCACCAACGTGTCCCAGCGCAGCGTTCAGCTGTCTTTACAGCAGACGCTGGAGCGCAAGAGGAAATACAGTTCCACCCACCCACATGCCCAAGCCCTCAACGTCCACATCTCCAAATTGCTTAGCCTGGAGATGCTGCCCTATAGGCTGGTAGAGACCGAGGCCTTTCGAAATCTCATGGCGGTGGCTGCCCCTCGGTATTCCGTCCCCAGCCGCCACTATTTTTCCCGATGTGCCGTCCCAGCCCTACACCAGCACGTGTCAGAGAACATCATCCGTGCCCTGACCAACGCTGTTTCTGAGAAGGTCCACCTAACCACGGACACGTGGACAAGTGCTGCCGGGCAGGGACACTATATCTCACTGACGGCCCATTGGGTTAACTTGGTGGAGGCTGGGACCGAGACTGACCCTGGGGCCGCTCATGTACAGCCCACACCGAGGATTGCGGTGCCTAACTCGGTCACGGTCTTTCAGACGTACTATGCCTCCTCCTCCAACTCCTCCTCCTCCTCCACCGAATTACCATCCGTGGGCACGGCGCCTTCAGTCGGTAGCTCTAGGCGCAGCAACAGTGCCGTGGGTAAGCGCCAGCAGGCGGTGCTCAAACTGCTGAGCTTAGGTGACAAAAGGCACACCGCCCAAGAGCTGTTACAGGGCATCACGGCGCAGACCGATGTGTGGCTGGCACCGCTGAACCTCAAGCCAGGCATGGTTGTGTGTGACAACGGGCGTAACCTGGTGGCGGCTCTGCAACTCGGCAGACTGACACATGTGCCATGCCTGGCCCTGGTGCACAATCTAATAGTTCAGCGGTTCCTCAAGACATACCCCAATCTGTCTGATTTGCTCACCAATGTGCGCCGCATCTGTGCGCATTTCCGCAAGTCGACCACAGATGCTGCCACTCTCAGGGCAGCGCAGCACCGCCTACAACTGCCCGTTCACCGACTGTTGTGCGACGTGCCCACGAGATGGAATTCGACATTAAACATGTTAGCCAGAGTTTACCAGCAGCGCAGAGCGATTGTAGACTGCCAGATGTCAACTTCCACCAGAACTGGTAGTCAGGTCAGTCAGATTCCTCAAGTCTACAATGAGGAGTGGACGTGGATGTCTGATATCTGCCAGGTGTTGAGCAACTTTGAGGAGTCAACACAGATGGTCAGCGGCGATGCCGCCATTTTCACCCTTCTCATCCCGCTGGAGGTCCACCTACAGGCCCTCTCTCCAAACAATTTTTCCGGAGGTCCACCTACAGGCCCTCTCTCCAAACAATTTTTCCAGAGGTCCACCTACAGGCCCTCTCTCCAAACAATTTACGTCTTTTTCCTATCTTTCTCTCTCTCCAAACTATTTTTCTGGATAGCTGCTACGGTATTAAACTGAGAAGAATATATAGAACACATGCCACACTTGATCGAGCTCATAATTGACAATTGTACCGGTTGATGCTAAATTTTTAAGTTGGGGTCCTGCGTCGTCATTCTAACTACATCCGGCTGTTGTCACCACCACACACGCTAGCCCAGGGGGCACTCCTCTGGCTCTTCCAGCTCAACCTCCTTCCCCCCAGCCTGCCCCCCACATACAGGCCCTCTCTCCAAACAATTTACGTCTTTTTCCTATCTTTCTCTCTATATAAAATTATTTTTCCGGATAGCTGCCATATACGGTATTAAACTGAATAGTATACATAGAACACTTGCCACACTTGATCGAGCTCATAATTTACAACTGTACCGGTTGATGCTAAATTTTTAAGTTGGGGTCCTGCGTTGTCATTCGAACTCCATCCGGCTGTTGTCACCACCACACACGCTAGCCCAGGGGCCACTCCTCTGGCTCTTCCAGCTCAACCTCCTTCCCCCCAGCCTGCCCCCCACATACAGGCCCTCTCTCCAAACAATTTACCCGGGTAGGGGACATATTAGATATTGTACTGATTTTTATTTGGTTCTTCTTTTAATTGCCTCCTGTAATAGACAGGAATCGAACCCGGGTCAACTGCTTGGGAAGCAGCTATGCTCACCACTTTACCACCAACAGTCACAACAACTGATAAGAACAGATACTAAACTTGATGTCAGCCAACATTTCGACAATCGATAACCCGAAACGGGTCTGCCGTCGAGCCCGGCGTTCGGCCACCCTTAACATTTCACATACTCTGACCGAGTCTGTCCCTGGGGCCGCTCATGTACTGCCCACTTGGAGGATGCTTCACCTCCTGCTACCTTAGTCTAACTCGGTCACTCTGTTGTCACCGCCATGCTGCGTCTGGCTAAATTTTTGGGTGGCTCACCTGCTACCTCATGTAACTTGGTCACTTGTTGGTGTCACCGCCATGCTGTGTCAGGCTTATGCCTGCTTCGTGTGGCTGGGAATAGGAGAGCAGTACCAGCATGGGCATGGGTGATGGACCTTCATTGCACCTAGTTGGGTGCTTCCCTATATATTCCCACCATGCCAGCCATGGGTTGTACATTAAATAAAATATTTTACAGAAGGGTCAACTACAGACACTCCTAAACAATTTTACATGAGGGAGTGTCTCCCCGTCTGCTATCGTGTTCGGTCAGGCTGTCAGTAGGTACACCACCTCTGTCGTCCGCAGAAGCGGCCACTATGAGGAAGGCCACGGCGAGAACATCCCCTTTTCAATTGAGAGCAAGTGTAGAATTGTAGGAGGATGACACTTTTCTTCCGCAGTGGATTCACCTTACCCTTTATCATTGCCAGACAACAGTTAGTGAAAAATTAATTGGCAATGATGAAGAAAATGTAACGGTGCAGTTGACCGTCTGTGACGCAAAACCTATATATTCCCACCATACCAGCCATGGGTTGTACATTAGCTAATAACAGGGAAAACAAATAAAATATTTTACAGAAGGGTCAACTACAGACACTCCTAAACAATTTTTTAGGAGGGTCAACTTCGGACACTCCAAAACAAATTTTTTGGAGGCTCGCCTACAGACATTTGACTGCTACGTCAATCTAACTTGGTAACTTGTTGGTGTCACTACGCTGTCACCATGATGTGTCAGGCTTCTGCCTGCATCGTGGGGAGGGGGATAGCACAGCAGTGCCAGCATGAGCAGTGGTGTCACCTGCAGGCGGTGATGGACCTTCGTTGCACCTAGTTGGGTGCTTCCCTAACATGTGATGGGTATTTGCCTCGCCTTTCTTGGTCTGGGTGAGCACAATTGCCATGAGGGTAACCACCAGGCTGTTGCCTGAGAATTTGGGTTAATGGTGGGATTAGGCAGCCTCAGAGGCATCCATGCATGCTGCCCCTGCTGTTTCCTGTTCATTTCCGTGGTGTTTCCATCATTTTCTGAGGTTTCCAGGTTTTCACCCAGCCTTCCCTAGGCAGAGCCTTGGTCCCCTGCAAAAATGCTTGAGTCTCCCATTGACTTCAATGGGGTTCGTTATTCGAAACGAGCACCCGAGCATCGGGAAAAGTTCGACTCGAATAATGAGCACCCGAGCATTTTAGTGCTCGCTCATCTCTAGACCTGGACATTTTTAGCAAACTTTTAAAATGCTTTGACTTATCCAGGCCATTATGAGATTGTTTTCTCGTCACATATTGTACTTTATAACAGTGGTAAATTTGAGTCAAAATATTTCTACTTCATGTTTGGATGATTTTGAAAATGACATTTTATGTTTTTGGGACATTAGAAGGCTTAGAAGTTTAGAACCAAATTTTGAAATTTTTCAGAAAATTTCCAAAATCCACTTTTTAAGGACCACTTTTTCAGGTCTGAAGTCACTTTGTGAGGCTTACGTAATAGAAACCACCCAAAAAAATTGGAAACTACAGGATAAGATGGCAGTTCTGTTGTTACTATTTTAGGGTACATATGATTTTTGGTTGCTCTATATTACACTTTTTATGAGGCAAGGTAACAAAAAATAGCTGTTTTGGCACCGTTTTTATTTTTTGTTATTTAAAACGTTCATCTGACAGGTTAGATCATGTGCTATTTTTATAGAGCAGGTTGTTACGAACGCGAAAATACCTAATAATATGTATACTTTTTTATTTATTTAAATTTTACACAATAATATTTTGTAAAAAAAATAAATAAATAAATCATGTTTTAGTGTCTCCATAGTCTGAAAGCCATAGTTTTTTTAATTTTTTTGGGGGCGATTATCTTTGGTAGGGGCTCATTTTTTGCGGGATGAGGTGACGGTTAGATTTGTACTATTTTGGGGTGCCTATGACATTTTGATCGCTTGGTGTTGTAATTGCATTTTGATCGCTTTTTGTGATGTAAAGTGACGACAAATGGCTTTTTTGACACCATTTTTATTATTTTTTTTTTTACTATGTTCACCTGAGGGGTTAGGTCATGTGGGAGTTCTATAGAGCAGGTTGTTACAGACGCGGCAATACCAAATATGTCTGTTTTTCTTTTTTTTCCTTTTTTTTTTACAATTTTGTGTTTTATTTTGGGAAAAGGGTGTTTTTTACGTGAAACATTTTTTTTTATTTATGGAAAACACTTTTTTAAACTTTTTTTTTACTTTTTATTTTTGTCCCACTCTGGGACTTCAACTTCTGGTGGTCTGATCCCATCTGCAATGTATTACAACACATCATGTATTGTAATCCAACCCCTCAGGTGCTGGATCTCAGAGGCTTCTTTAGAAGGCAGTCCTGATGTCTATGGAAGGCATCAGGCTGCCTTCTGTGACATCGGGTCCCAGTCACTGCAGCGCAAGGACCCGATAGAGATGCAGAAGGCACCTGTACCCTCCACAAACCCTGTGCATGCTGAGGTCAGCTTTGACCGTGGCATACAAGGGGTTAATACGCCGGCATCTGTGTTTTCACCGATGTAGGCGTATGCAGCAGGTCTCCGGCTATGAGTCACTGCAGGACCCCTGTCGCTGATCGGGCGGCCGCAGCTCCTGCACCCGTCCAATCAGCGCACGATACATGTACGGCGCTGTTCCTTAAGTCACGGCAACTAGCGCCGCACATGTACGGCGAGGGTCCTTAAGGGGTTAAACAGCCCATTATATGAATAAATTCCCAGTACCAGTATTTTAGAAAGATCAAATTTCAAAGATTATAAATGTTTTACACAGTAATGTTTAGTTATTACAAGCTTTATTTAACTTTTTAATAAGCTGTTTTATTTTATAAAATATATTCCAATAATCATACAACTTGAAAAAGCAATGGATTCTAGCACCTATGGGTCAAACTTCTAATACTTAATTTCTTTTCATTTTAAAATGGCAGTCAACAAGTACAGCTTACACGTTTCAAACAATTTGTTGTTTATAAGAAGTAGAGCTAATTGCACAAAACACATTGTGGTTTTTTCCTGGTTGTGTTCTTCCGCTTATTGGTCTATAAGCAATCTGTATACTCTCATATGAATGTTAGGATGCTGACAAACTGAAGAATGTGGTACCATATATACCATCTGAAAGGGTATGTGGTCTGTAAAGCTACAACTGAAAAATTTTCACTTGTAACAGCCTTTTTTCAATTTTGCATCATAGATGTTAGCCAACAACTCAAATACTATAACTTTTAGGATGAATTGTGTTCAGTCAGTTTTTTTTGTGTGTCTGTGATGAACACATCATTTTCGTGAACTTGTCCACCAGTCTAGTGTCCAAAGCTGAATATTTCTGTGCACCATCGCTGATACATAGTATGCCACAACTGCACCCATAAGAAACAAAATGAGATCGCAAGAAAACAAATCCCATGAACTTTAGTTATAAAATACTACGATCTGTATGCAGTCACTATTTGCTAAAAAAAAAAAAAATAGTGTAAGATGAAACATATAAGTTTAAGTTCGCTAGTGCATGTGATTATGAAGCCAGCTGAAGTGCAAGCATTTAAAGAGTAACTAAACTTTTAATCAAGTTTATTTAAAAATGTCTGAAATGCCCAAAAAATAATTTTTCTAATATACTTTATTTATTCATTTTGAAGTTTTACTAAAGATTTCCCCCTAAATCCCTGATTTCCTGCATGTTTTAAATTTACTATTCTCCGCAGTGTACAGAATACGGACTGTGCACTCTATCAATGGGGCTGCAGAGAATGGAGAATGGGCACGAACACACATTGCTGCTCCTGTCTGTGCCCCCTGAGGTTTACTAAATGCTGGCATAGCACATAGGTACCCTGTAACCATGTGCTATGCCAGAATTAGCAGAGCGGAGCGGGCTTCTGCCTTAGCCAGCTTTGCTAAATTAAAAACAGGACTTTTAGCGAAGCAGGCACAGGCAGAAGCCTGCTTCGCTCAGCTAATTCTTGGCATAGCACATTGTTACAGAGTACCCATGTGCTATGCCAGCATTTAGTAAATCTCAGGGGCAAAGGCAGGAGCAGCAATGTGTGCTCCTGCCCGTACTCCCTGCGCTGCGGTCCCATTAATAAAGTGTACAGTCCGTACTTCGTACACCATTGAGAAGTCAGCAGTGTGGAGAAGGGTGAATTTAAAGCGCGCAGGAAATCAGGGCTTTAGGAGGAAATAGCTTTAGTAAAAAAGTCAAAATCAATAAATAAAGTATATTAGAAAAATTATTTTAGGGCATTTCGGACATTTTTAAATAAACTTGATTAAAAGTTTAGCTACTCTTTGCAAATAAAATGAAAAATCAGGTTATAATATTCAAACTTTAATTATATCATCAATATATAGTTATAAAATAAACACCATGAACATCGTAGATACTCATAATTACAGAGTTTTATGTTGATCAAATTAATATTTGAATTAGAGATGAGCAAATCTATTCGCCGCTTCGTAGATTCGTATCGAATCTTGGGATTTTTCAGCTGCGAAGCGAATCCGAATACTAGGTGATTTGCTTCGCTTTTGTACGCATTCACTACGTAGTGTGTCCTATAAATTATACGCTATTCTACGTATAATTTAGTTACTCTATAAGCTGTCGCGTACGAATTCAATTCAGCGATGCAGACTTTTCCCTGGTAGTTACTCTATACGCTGTTGCGTACAAATTCAATTCAGTGATGCAGACTACTCCCTGGTAGTTCCGCCCCTTTCTCCAGCGTGGGAGGATGACGAGGCAACTCAGGAAATTAAGTTGCGCATTCGTGTGCCTCATCCCTTTTTCCCCCTTTTCAGGTTATTTGGGGAGCCCCTTGAAAGAGGGTTTTTTTAAGGAACCTTTGCTGCTTTTTTTTTACCCATTTGGATTACAATTTTACCTATGTGGATTACAAATTGCGACTGAGTTTGGGACTCTGCTCTAGTTCTATGACAAGCGTCAGAAGAAAAGAGATTTAAACGTGACCGTGAGCATACTAGGTAGGTGATATTTAATTTTTTATATTATACCTAGAGATGAGCGAGCATACTCGTCCGAGCTTGGTGCTCGTTCGAGTATTAAAGTACTCGTAAGTGCACGCTGCTCGGACGAGTATCTCGCAATGCTCGAGGAAATGGCAACTTCCGCATCGTGCATTTTTGGCGCCTATAAACTCAGCCAATCACAAGCCAGGAGACTCTGCGGTACACCCAGCATCACGTGGGGCCCTTACATGTGGATAGCAGGGGTTGGCTGGCCTGATCAGGTGACCCTGGAATATACTAGTGACTGGCCGCGGTGCTTGGTTCAGATGCTGTCTGGATGTCCTTAGGGATAGAGCTGCTGCGTTTCAGGGAGAGTGTTAGGGCCTGCATTTAGTTCTCTGTTAGGCAGGAATAACCCACAAAGAACCCAACAGCCCTTCTAAGGGCTACAAGAAATTTTTTTTTTGTCTCCTGGCTTGGCTGGCTGGCTGGATCTAGTAGTGCAGCTATCGCCATATATAACCCCCTTTTTTTTTAATGTTATATCTCAGTGATACAAATCCATTTCACACAGCAGTGTGGAACCATTCTGTCTGTCACAGTTCAGTACACTCACTCCAATCCGTATTTTCTGTCAGGTGACACTTTCTGTATGTCACTGAATACAACCAAGTCATTTGCTGACTGTCACGTATATAGCTTGATCCCAAAAATCTCTGTGCGACATTTGTCTGGGTCGCAGTCAAAATATCCACCGTCAGCAGGGTGTCAGTTAGCTCTACAATAGTTTCTGCACGTCACGTTCCCAAAAAAACAAAACTACAAAAAAAATATAAAAAAAATAGTTTTTTTGTTGTTTTAGCTCAGTAAAACAAATCCATTTCACATAGCTGCGTGGAACCATTCTGTGTGTCACAGTTCAGTACACTCACTCCAATCCGTATTTTCTGTCCAGGTGACACTTTCTGTACGTCACTTAATACAATCAAGTCTTTTGCTGTCACGTATATAGCTTGATCCCAAAAATCTCTGTGCGACATTTGTCTGGATCGCAGTCAAAATAGCCACCGTCAGCAGGGTGTCAGTTAGCTCTACAATAGTTTCTGCACGCCACGTTCCCAAAAAAACAAAACTGTAAAAAAAATATATTAAAAAAATAGTTTTTTTGTTGTTTTAGCTCAGTGATACAAATCCATTTCACATAGCTGCGTGGAACCATTCTGTGTGTCACAGTTCAGTACACTCACTCCAATCCGTATTTTCTGTCCAGGTGACACTTTCTGTACGTCACTTAATACAACCAAGTCTTTTGCTGTCACGTATATAGCTTGATCCCAAAAATCTCTGTGCGACATTTGTCTGGGTCGCAGTCAAAATAGCCACCGTCAGCAGGGTGTCAGTTAGCTCAACAATAGTTTCTGCATGTCACGTTCCCAAAAAAACAAAACTACAAAAAAATATATTAAAAAAATAGTTTTTTTGTTGTTTTAGCTCAGTGATACAAATCCATTTCACATAGCTGCGTGGAACCATTCTGTGTGTCACAGTTCAGTACACTCACTCCAATCCGTATTTTCTGCCCAGGTGACACTTTCTGTACGTCACTTAATACAACCAAGTCTTTTGCTGTCACGTATATAGCTTGATCCCAAAAATCTCTGTGCGACATTTGTCTGGGTCGCAGTCAAAATAGCCACCGTCAGCAGGGTGTCAGTTAGCTCTACGATAGTTTCTGCACGTCACGTTCCCAAAAAACAAAACTACAAAAAATATATATTAAAAAAATAGTTTTTTTGTTGTTTTAGCTCAGTGATACAAATCCATTTCACATAGCTGTGTGGAACCATTCTGTGTGTCACAGTTCAGTACACTCACTCCAATCCGTATTTTCTGTCCAGGTGACACTTTCTGTACGTCACTTAATACAACCAAGTCTTTTGCTGTCACGTATATAGCTTGATCCCAAAAATCTCTGTGCGACATTTGTCTGGGTCGCAGTCAAAATAGCCACCGTCAGCAGGGTGTCAGTTAGCTCTACGATAGTTTTTGCACGTCACGTTCCCAAAAAAACAAAACTACAAAAAAAATATATAAAAAAAATAGTTTTTTTGTTGTTTTAGCTCAGTGATACAAATCCATTTCACATAGCTGCGTGGAAACATTCTGTCTGTCACAGCTCAGTACACTCACTCCAATCCGTATTTTCTGTCTACGTGACACTTTCTGTACGTCACTTAATACAACCAAGTCTTTTGCTGTCACGTATATAGCTTGATCCCAAAAATCTCTGTGCGACATTTGTCTGGGTCGCAGTCAAAATAGCCACCGTCAGCAGGGTGTCAGTTAGCTCTACGATAGTTTCTGCACGTCACATTCCAAAAAAAACAAAGCTACAAAAAAAAATATAAAAAAAATTGTTTTTTTGTTGTTTTAGCTCAGTGATACAAATCCATTTCACATAGCTGCGTGGAACCATTCTGTGTGTCACAGTTCAGTACACTCACTCCAATCCGTATTTTCTGTCCAGGTGACACTTTCTGTACGTCACTTAATTCAACCAGACTGAAAAAGATTGTGGGTTTCAGTACAGCAGGCCCATTTATTTTTTATTTTTTATATAATACACTTAAATACAGAAAATGTTGAACCCCAGGGCTAAGGGTCGAGGACGAGGGCGTGGGCGTGGGCATTCAATTACTGCAGGGGGCAGAGGCCGTGGTCCTGGGCAGGGTGAGACAGTACCTGCTGATGAGGGAGCAGGGGAACAACGCAGAGCTACACTCCCTAGCTTCATGTCTCAACTTACAGGGACACGTGGTAGAGGGCTGTTGAAATCACAACAGTGCGAACAGCTGATGTCGTGGATTGCGGACAATGCTTCAAGTAATTTGTCCACCAGTCAGTCTTACACGCAGTCCTCCCACGTTACCCAAGGGAGCACTCCTCTGGCTCCTCCACCTCAACCTCCTTCCCCCCAGTCTGCCCCCTCCCAGGAAAATTTGGAATGCAATCCGGCATACTCTCAGGAACTGTTTTCTGGACCCTTCCCAGAGTCACAAACCACTTCTCAGGTTGCTGCTGACCTCGTTCCCGATGCCCAAGTTTTCCAACTGTCGCAGTCTGTGGGTGATGATGATGATGATGATGACAATGTTGACTTAGTGGAAGAAGTTTGTAAAGAGGTGTCGGACGATGAGGAGACACGGTTGTCAGACAGTGGTGAAGTTGTTGTCAGGGCAGGAAGTCTGAGGGGGGAGCAGACTGAGGAATCGGAGGATGACGAGGTGACTGACCCAAGCTGGGTTGATAAGCCGAGTGAAGACAGTGCTTCTGAGGCGGAGGCGAGTGCTGCACCAGAACAGGTTGGAAGAGGCAGTGGTGTGGCCAGAGGGAGAAGCAGGGCCAGAGCTGGTGCATCAGCAGCAACTGTTTCACGTAGTGAAGCTCCCGAGGCGAGGCCTAGATGTTCGCAAGTCTGGAGGTTCTTTAAAGAAAGTGAGGATGACCGATGGACTGTGGTGTGCAACCTGTGCCACACCAGGATCAGCAGGGGTGCCACCACTACTAGCCTAACCACCACCAACATGCGCAGGCATATGAGAGCTAAATGGAACCAAGGCCGTTCACCGACTCCTGCAGGTCACACCACTGCTCCTTCCCCTGTGTCACTCGCTGCCTCTGCTAGTCAACCCCCTGCCCAGGACCCCGGCACGAGCGCCTCCCGCCGGAAAACCACACCTTCGCCTCCACGATCCTCCACAGTGTCCACTAGGGATGAGCGAACTTTTGAAAAGTTTGGTTCGGTTCGGCGAATTTTCTTGAAGTTCGGATTTGTACGAACCGAACCTAAAACGAAACTTGCTATAACGGCTGAATAATTGCTGCAACAATAATGGGAGTCTGGTAGGGTATAGTTTCGTTTACTTGCAGTTGCTATTACAATGAAAAAAGTAGAAAAAATCAAAGTGACTTCAACAACGGCAACGCAAAATATACGCATATTTGAGAATTTAAACTAATGCGTACGCTAATGCGAACATTCATAATAAAGTAACGAACATACAGTGTAGCGTTGTCAAAGGTACGCTACTTAACTGAATATGTACGCATTAGCGTACAAATACACTGCGTCTGCGAACATTCCTACTCCAGTAACGAACATACAGTGTAGCGTTGTTAAAAGTACGCTACTTGACGGAATATGTACGCATTAGCGTACAAATCTTTAGCGTACTATTCGTACGTACGTACGCACGCACGACGTAGAGGCCTAGCGATGGCAAGAAGAGCAGCTGCTTTTAGCTCAGAGGAGCTCAAATACATGGCCCGTGTCATGGACCGGGAGAACTATGATGGCCCACACCGCCATCAACATGTGCACAAAAAGGAGGTCATAGAGGTGGTGATCCGAGGCCTCCTACATAGGTGTAGGACTGTGCGGATCCCCGGCCAGATCCAACGCCGATGGTCGGATCTAAAAATAAAAACCCCAGAGTGGCTAAAGGAGATACGGGAGGAGATAAGAAGGGGTAAGTAACAAAATATTTAAAAAGTAAAATCATGTTAATAAATTAGTGTACTGTATTGTATATATACCAGTCCGTGCGGACCCCCGGCCAGATCCAACGCCGATGGTCGGATCTAAAAATAAAAACCCCAGAGTGGCTAAAGGAGATATGGGAGGAGATAAGAAGGGGTAAGTAACAAAATATTTAAAAAGTAAAATCATGTTAATAAATTAGTGTATTGTATTGTATATATACCAGTCCGGGTTGCCAACTGTCCACAAATTTCTGGACAGTCCGTAAAAATAGGCAACTTTTTTCCTATGTCCGTGAAAAAAGTCCGTGATTTTTTAGAGGCTGGTGATATTAGATTATTTTGGTGGTAATTATCATCATTTTTCAGCTCACAGTAAATGGTGGTAATGAGTTCTGATCAGTATATTGAGCTATAGACCTTTATTACTTTATATTTATCCTTCATTATGGTTTTCAAATTTTTCCTTTAAAAATGTTGACCGTCCGTGATTTTGGGATAAGTTGTCCAAAGTTGTCCAGAAAAAAAAAATTTTGGTTGGCAACCCTGATACCAGTGCCAATAATGAAAACCGTATAGAAGGACAACGTGGGCGTGCGTGGTGCGCTGCAGAAATTTTCTTTCATGCTAGGCGACGCCTCTAACTCCACTCAAACAAGTGAAGATATTCTCAGATACGTGCCCCTTCACAGTAATTTGCCTTAGGCTACTTTCACATATGTGGTGGTGATCCGGCAGGCTGATCCGCGGTATTTGCCCTGCAAATTCCCGGCGTTCTTGCTGGATAGCGTCCGGTTCAGCACCGTCACCCATTATTGTTGATGGGGTTGGCCGTTCTCCTTTTTGTGTCAGGCAAATGCTGGATCCGGAGAGATCCATTGGGCTGTTCCCGGCCGTAGCAGCCCACCGGATCTCTCGCGCTAGTATGAAAGTACCCTTAGATATATGCCCCTTCATAGTTAGTGCTTCGTCCTCCTACACACAGACTCAAAGACGTGCTCCTGCTGCATCTAATGTGTCTGGAGTGGGCGATATCAAAAATATTCCCACAATAAAGATATTAAGAAATGTATTGCAATAAATAATACCCATTTAGAAGAAAAAAAACACTTGGGGCCACAAGGAGAAGACATTATACTGTATGTGGGCAGCCACAAGGAGACATTACACTGTATTTCGGGGAAGGTGAAGGGACTGCTCCCTGCTTAGCGTCACCCGTCTCTCTCTATGTTTGTACCTGCAGAATGTGACACACAGACATCTTTTATTTATTCATTCAACCCTCCCAAGAAATGCCCCCTCCATCAAATATGCATCCCAGATATTCTATGATCCCCTTAACTTTAAATGCCCACTCCACATCATATCGCCCTCCTCTCACCCATAATATCTTCATAGTAGTATACAGTGTTAGTATTAAAAACGGTCATCATAACAATTGTGTACGGATTTATGTTGCAGAGCGACGTCAGCGACGTCACCGTCGAGACCTGATGGCCCCCACAGTTCCATCAGCTTCTAGTAAGTGTAAACATATTTAATTAATTTTTTTATCCAGGCTATGTGGGAGTGCAGCAGCAGTGATATAAGAGCACTAGTGGTTAGGAATGGGATCCAGCCCCAAACTATTCACATGTATCAACATCAGCAATTACAACTGTTCATTTGAGTTGAATGAAATGCCATTATTTAATGATTTTTTACAGCTGCTGCACCACAGGGGCCCTCTACCCTGCCTGAACCCCAGCCACAGAGGAGCCCACCTGCCACTCCAACAGCCCCCGAGGTAGAAGGTAGGTAGACTGCCGAGACTGACCTCTCTAAACCCCCCACCAAACCACCCTCACAGCCGGCCAATAAAACACACAACTCCTTAAGTTGGGTAAGGGTCGGTCACAGCTTTATTTTCTTATCTTATTCAAAACTTCAACTTGTTGACCATAAACACCATAACCCGGAGTATTGAAGCGCTATGCCCCACAGCGTTCTGTGGGCAAGTCTGCCTTCTTCTCCGTCTGAAATCGTCAACCGACCTCTGTTGTGACTTGCAATGTAAAACACTGAAACAAACCAGAAATGAATCAGAAAAAGTAAAGAAAAAGATGAAATAATGGGGAAGGGAGGGTGGGAAGCTTTCAGTGAAGATGCTGGAGAAAGAGGCCGTCCCCCTATCAGGGCCATCCTATTAACCCCTTAGCCGCTACCACCACCTCAGCCAACCAGGACGCAGGGGTGTGGGTTAAAAGAAACACCCTCTTGCTGGTAATTAGAAACAGTGTCCACAAGAGAAACACCCCCGCGGGCAGAACCATTTTTCCCCTTACTGCAGGCTGAGTTCATTAACCCTTTAATGCACCACCGCTCGTCAGTCATAGACGCCTTCACTTAGTCACCTCGGCGTCCGCTAAAATCAAAAGTGTAATTGGTGGAACTTCTGTCTTCAAAATAGAATCTAAATTTATGCTTTATCTTTTGTAGCTCCAACCGTCAGGGAGGCAGAGTTTTCCCCAGGACCCTGGGAGGACCATGCCATATGGGTGTCTAGTAAGTACAAAGCCATAATTCACATAAGTGAAATATTCTCAAGCACTAGGATCATGTCACCCAACATGTTATGATAACTAGACTGTGTTACACATTATGTTCTCCAAGTGGTTAGTGAAGCCGACATATCACAATAATTTAAAATCAAGGTAGTGAAAGAAGTAGAAACTTGAGTTAGACCAAAAATATTTAAGAAAAAGGTGACATACATCACATAATATTATAGTACATTGGCAATCTCTTTTTAACAAAGCGAGAAACAGCCCTGCACCTCACATAGATCCAGAGATCTGCCCCAATTACTGCTACATCAAGCTGGTTACTGAAGGGTAGTGTGACTAGTGTCTATTCTGCTGCATGTCAGGACTCATGTCCATCTCTCCCTATCACAGCTCAGGAACAGGAGGCAGTTGAAGATTTAAACTGAGCATGTGAGGCCTTCTCAGTGAGCAGGTCTAAAGAAATAAGAAAAAAAAATAGCTCCATAAAAATACATTTCACTGAATAATTGAGTCAGTTCTAGTAGATATACAAATATTTAATGACATGCAACAGCTAAAGTATTCAGATCCAGGTGCTGCAATGAAAGTTAGAATATTTTTTGTGGGACAACCCCTTTTAACTTGATAATACTGATTATATAACTGTTCCCATCCCTACAGATATACCCACTGATTTTGAAGTCGAGGCAGCCCTGAGGCGATTCGGGACAAACTCCGGGCTGCCTCCCGCCTCATTAGAAGCCTCCACCTAGACCACCAGGAGCTTCTTCAGATGATGGACACACGCCGTAAACGGCCTATTTAATTTTTTTTGTATTTATGTTTTGTATTTTTTTTGGTCAATTCAATTGTTGTTATTATTATTATTATATTATTATTATTATATTATTATTATTAGTAGTATTACTACTAAAATTATTCAGAACATGTTTTTTGATTTGTTTTTCAACACCTTTAACCCCTTCTGACATACTGTGAAGAAATCCTGTTATGAAACATATATTGACTTGTACGTAAAGTGCAAGTGCTGCAAAAATTAAGCGGAACAGGCACTCCAATACACGGTATAAAGAAGGGCGTCATTCACATTGTTGGAACATTGTTCTTGTCGTGGGACTCATACACTCATAAAGCCTATGCACAAAGTGAAAGTCTGCCAAAAATTAAAGGAACAGGCACTCCGATACACCTTTTATTACATAAAGGAGGGCATCACACCCGTGAAAAATTAAGATTGAACATTATGGTTGTTCCTTATTTTGGACAGATAATTATGGTAGAAGGCTGGTGGTGAACACACTAAAACAACTCGACCTATGAAACAATGGTAGCAGGCTGGTTAGACCCTTTATTTTTGAGGGACTTGTGGTGAATCAGACCTTGAAAACATTATGGTAGAAGCCTGTGGTGAACAGACCTAAACATTATTTTGGACTGGTGTGAACAACCCTAAAACATTATCCTACCCTCGTGTAAAACCTAAACATTTTCGACTTGGTCAACAACCTGAAAACATTGTAAGGCTGTGGTAACAGCCTAAAAATATTTTTGAGGCTTGTGGTAACGACCCTTGAAAACATTATGGTAGAAGGCCTCGTCGTATAAAACAACCTAACAGTTAAAACTTTGTAGCACTGGGTGACAATCTCTGAAAACATTATGGTAGAAGGCCTGTCTGAAAGACCCTAAAACATATTTTAAGCTGTCTGACAGACCCTGAAAACTGTATATAGAAGCCTCATGTGAACAACCTAAACATTATTTTTGAACGGTCTACGATCTCTTATAAAGCCTGTGGTGAACAGCCTAAAACATTATTTTTGAGGGATGTGTGAAACAGACCTTGAAAACATTATGGTCTAAGGCCTGGTGGTGAACAGACCCTAAAACATTATTTTGAGGACTGGGGTACAGACCCCTGAAAATATGTAAAAGCCCCTAAACAGTTAAAACAGCAGACTGTGCCTTGAAACATTATGTAAAGCTCGTGTAACACCCTAAAACATTATTTTGAGACTGTGGTAACAGACCCCTGAAACTTATGTAGAAGGCCTGGTGGTGAACAGACCCAAACATTATTTTTGAGGACTGGTGGTGAACAGACCTGAAAACGTTTATGGTAGAAGGCCTGGTGGTGAAAGACCCCTAAAACATTATTATTAGAGGGACTGGTGTGAACAGACCCCTAACATTATGTAGAAGCCTGGTGTGAACAGACCTAAATACATATTTTGAGGACTGGTGGTGAACAGACCCCTGACAACATTATGGTAGAAGGCCTGGTGGTGAACAGACCCTAAAACATTACCTTGAGCCTACGTGACAGACCCTTAAACTTATGTAGAAGGCTGGTGGTGAACAGTGGTAAACAATTGAGGAGGAGGAGGAAGGCAGCACTTGATTGCACCCAGTATGTTTCCAATAAGCAATATGGGGGATTAGTAGAGCAGTATTCTTTTACCCAACTAGTACAGAAAATGAGGACTAGAAATGCACGCTTTAAAAATCAGTTTTATACATGAAAAAGTTATGTAGTTCAGCACAGGACAGTCAACTTAAAAAACCCCTCTAACATTAAGCTAGTCTAGTAGGATACGATACGGTGAAAAGACGACAACTCACCCACAGAATCCATGAGGTGAAAGACATTTAAAAAGCACAAATTCAAGAAGCTTATCAGTTCATTATACAAAATATTGTCCAATTTTCATGAAATGGACACCTCACTGCACTCGCTTACAAATGACCACTACTCTGTGTAAAACAGTTGAATCTGGCTATGCTGTTGGCAAGACATATATATATTCTTTCTTACACCAGTTATGTCCTAACGATGCAGCGGCCAAACCAATGGATGTAGCTTTTTTTTTTTAGTGCTGTCACCAGCTGGCTTAAAATAAGTCGTGCATTATAAGCCCATTCACCGACGTAAGTGAATGGGGCCGATCTATCGCAATCGCATAGATACGCCCCATTCACTTACAGTCGTGGAATGGGCCAAGTTTCTGGGTCAAATAGCCAGAAAGTAATAATTGCCTGGACTTATGTTTTAAAATGGGTAGGGGGAAAACCCCTGATGGGTAGGATACCTTCCATCCTCTCTTTGTCACTCCAAAAACTCACCCTATGTTACCTTCACATGGGCTCGGGTCTCTGAGTAAAATCCACAGGGCATTTTTACACCGTTCACCAACGGCGTCAGTACTATGGTGCTCCGGACATACGCAGTTTCTACACTGAACTGGGTATTTGCGTCCAGCCATAGTACTGAAGGTGGCATAAAATCAGCCAACAATGCGCTGTGGATTTTAGGCAGCAGAGAACCACAAAAAAGCATCCCATTGTAAAGGCACCCGTAATAAGGCAAGTAAACCTGCCTTTCAGCAACTGTTTGTTGCTGTAACTAACTGTGGAGGTTTTTTATATCACAGTGAAGGACAGCAGCCTCCGTGATATATACCCCATAGACAGCCTTATTCCACGCGTGACTGCATGAGAGGCGTGAAATCATTCGCACAGAGAAGAACCCCATCGGGATTTGCGGTGCGAGATTTTACTACTCTCATGATATCAACAAAATACCTCAAGAACAGTTAGTACCCGCTCACAAAACGGTGAGTACCAGGCACGGGTGCCAGGGATAGAACCCCACAGCTATAGTCACAAAGGTGAAATCCCCACTTTAGTGTTTATTTAGGGATGGTACTGTTCTTGGGGTATGGGTTGGACTGTGCACCGGTGTGAGGCATTAAGCTGGTGTGGAGATGTTAAATGGCCAACACACCATGGGCATTAAATTTGGAGATGGGGTTCTGTTTATTTAAATGTATAGAATGAAGTAGGGAATTTTTAAGGTGATTTTTTTTAATTTGGGGTCTAAGGGGGAACATTACTTAATAAGTTAAATTATGGATTTTTACGTTGGGCACATATTTGGGATCTTAAAGTCATTTTCTTGGACACACGGATTGCCATGCAAGACGGGTGACTGATGACTTAGTCATTCACATCAGGCAGGGGGATGGTATAATCCGATGTAATCCAGGCACGATTCATTTTATAAAATCAGCATCTCACACTGTGGCAAGAGAGCCTCGTTCTTTTGCGGTGTTACGATGTTACCGCCACACTGAACACCCTCTCTGACGCGACACTACTGGCTGGCAGGACAGCAGAGCCAAAGAAACTATGCCAGTTGAGGCCAAATGTCCAGTTTCTCTGCCCAGTACTGCACGTGGTCGGTGACACTTTGGGGCAGGGTACAATCCAGGTAGGCAGTGACCTGTGGGTGAGCTCATGCTGGTCAACGCCATGAGTCCGGTGTTGTGTCCCTCTTTCAGCAGCTGGCTGCATGAAAATCGCCTCAACATCGATTGGAGGCTTAGCGACTTCTCACGCCTCCACTAGTGGTGGTGGTAGTGGAGCGCGCTGGTTCCCCCCGAGCGGATGTTGTCTGGGAACCTGGCTGGTCTCGCTGGTAAGTAGAGACCAGCTGTCTGGTGAGTAGGTCCCGGTAGTACCCCAGTTTTGCCTCCCTCTCTGATGGTGGGAAAAAATTCTGCCATTTTGCGGCGGAAGCGAGGGTCCCCAGGGTGGCCAGCCAGTATTGGTCCCTCTGTCGGATGTCCACAATCCGGCTGTCACTCCTCAGACACTCCCGTAGGCACCTTGCCATCTGCACCAAGGACAATGAGCGCCTCTCCTCTACACTGTCCTCGGTATAGTTCCAGGGTCTGCTGGGGTCTTCCTCCGCTTCCTCTACCACCTCATCCTCCATCTCCTCCTGTGATTGAGAGGCAGAGAAGCCAGGTGGCGCTGTGTGGAATGGCTGGGCATGGACATCTTCCTCCTCCTCACCCTCCATCTGAACTTCATCCATCTCTGGGCTCAAGGCGATGTTCAGCCTTGGAGTGGTGGCCTGGGAATCCTCGCTGATGATGTTTTCAGCGCACTTTCCAGAACATGGACAAGTGGGATGATGTGTTGATCCCATAGTCATTCCTGCTCACAAACAAAGTCGCGTCCTCAAAAGGGATCAACAATTGGCAGACTTCACGCATCATCTGCCAGTGTGTGACTTGGAAGTCGCAGTGTGGCGTGAAGCTGCCTGATTGCCCCATGAGGTATCTGTAACGGCTGACCTTTGCTCATACAGGCGGTCCAGCATATGGAGGGCAGAATTCCAGCGTGTTGGCACGTCACAGATTAGCCGATGTTGGGGCAGACTGCCGCTGTCTCTGGATCCTGAGCAGGGTTTTCCTTGGCAGTGTAGGAGTGGCTGAAGTGTTTTGCACACTCTGCGTGACATCCTCATAAGGTCTTGTAGTGCAGGAAATGATCGAAGAAACCTGTGCACTATGAGGTTTATCACATTGCCATACAAGGTGTATGACCTAGCCCTCCCTGCTGCAATGCAGAGACAATTTCCTCCCATTGTCTGCTACCACACTCCCACCGTTAGTTGACGTGGGGTCAGCACTGATCTACCTCCTCCCTGATGGTCCGGAGCGAGCTCCTGCCCACTGTGTCTCCTTTCACCCAGGCTCACAAATGGAGGACAGCCTGAGAGCGCCGGGACTGACATCGGTGTAAGACACCGGGCTGGTTGTAATGCAGTAGAAGTGGCGGATGTTTGCAAGGTGGTGGAGGCAGAACTTCTGCTTCCCGATGCTGGCCCCCTAAAGCACCGTGAGGTGACAGTGGCAAGAATGGGCAACTTCCTGATGGTTCTTCTGGGGGATGTTGACCCAATGGGCAGTAACAGACATGTACTGCCCTTGGCCATAATTTGAGGACCAGACATCAGCACTCAGGTGCACACTCTTGGACACCGAGAGTCCCAATGAGTCGCCCACCTTTTTTCTGCACTTAACTGTGCAGTGATGGGACAGCTTTTCCAGAATGTAGTGGCGGCTGTGGACTCGCCATCTGGGTGCGACACACCATGAAATCCTGAAGGCTGGGAGTCCACGAGGTTGAAGGCAGGACTGAAGCACCAGCAGCTTAACCAGGTGTCCGGTCAGTTTCTGGGCCATGGGATGGCTGCTGGAATACACCTGACTTCTGCCCATGGACTCAGTCAGGGATTGCTGCCTCATTAGCGGTGTACATGGCAGTGACACTGTGCTGCTGCTGCAACTGAGGCTGACGAGCCCTGAGTTCCAGTGAGAAGATGCTGCATGATGGATCTGCAGTGTATGGTGCATCTGACAGGAGGTGGTATTGGGGGTCACGGTTCTTCCAGGCCTGTTGGCGTTGCCTTTCCATATGCTTTCGCATGGATGTTGTCCCAGATTATCACCCCTACCACGACTGACCCTCTCATTGCACAGCAGGCACAAAGCGATATGCTTATCTGTCCCCAGGCGGAAACTGCAGACTACTGAGGACCGTGGTTTGCTGACAGCCACGGGGGTCTTGCTGGCTGTTGACTGCCACTACTGCCTGAGGGTGCCCTCTCAGGACCAAGGCTTTTGAGAGGGTAATCTCTGCCTGGTAGCTTTCTCTTCTACCCCTCCCTCTTGTGCCTCGGTTGCTTGCAACAGTGGGATTTGCTGCATCATTGGCACCTCTATTTCCTCACCAATGATGCTGATGATAATGCTGCTTTGAGGGCGCCACGTCCGATCAGCGACATCATCATCAAAGTCAGGACCACTGCTACTTTCCTCCGGTGGCTGCGACAGGATATCAGGTGTGCACTGGATGCCCTCCCTGGCTCTGTTGACTGCTTACAGCCAATACTTCCTCTGGAGTCTCAGTACCTTCCACCCGCTGACTTTGTGGACTTCCTCCTCCTCATCACTAAAAAGTGGTAGAGACTCCAAGGGCAGATCAAGGTTTGCAAGAGTTCCCTGGCAGAAGGTGCCCCAAGGAGAAGTGGCATTCTAATAACAGGGGACGGGGCAAGGACTCTCGCTGACCGTCCATGTAAGGGTGTGTCAGATAATCCAGCGATGCTGACTCCTCGTTTGGAGCTTTGGGCGGTGGAACTGGAGATTGGTAAGCCAATCTAGAACCGCTGCTGTGTGGTTCTTACTTGACCAGTGGCCGTCAGGGGTAGCTGCACCCTGCTGCCACGCCTGTTACCCCGCTCCCACCGGGCCTGGTGCTGCCACTTCTCCTACCTCACCGCCTCCTGTTGCACTCCTTGCCTGGGAAGTGCTGAAGTAGGACGCTTGGACATTTTTTTATTGTGTGGGGGATATTAAATTAATGTATTTTTTAATACTTTTTAAATTTTTTTTTTTTATAATTTTTTATCTTTTTTTTTACTTTTTTTTTGTTTATAACTTTTTTT
>ONZH01005715.1:0-29584 GCA_900303285.1 Rhinella marina | reverse complement strand
GTAAGTTGCGAGATGAAGCTAGGGAGCGAATAGCGGATAGTGTACCACACACCACAGAATTTTTCACTGGACTGTATTAAATGTATCTTAGAGAAAAAACGTATTCTCTAGACTGCTGCTAGTGTAACGCACACCACACAATTTTTCACTGCACTGTAGGATATATGAATGAGAGAAAAAAATGTATATTTTCTAGACTCTGGCTAGTGTGCAGCACATGACAGAATTTGTACTGCACTGTAGGATGTATAACTGAGAGAAAAAACGTATACCCTAGACTGACGCTACTGTACAGCACACAACATAATTGTTCACTGGACTGTAATATATAACTGAGAGAAAAAACATACTCCCTAGACTGCACTACAGATCTCAGCAAGCCAAGGTACAGCAGCAGCAAAAATGAGTACTGAGAGGACTTTGGGCAATTTCTTTTGGGTCTGCGTTGACCATGTGCTGTCCCTTCTGCCACCAGTCGCTGTGTACAGCGTGCAGCCAAGATGGCGGTAGCTGAACTACAAGTCCCAGCCAGCAGCCGAGAGGAGGACAAAAAAAAAGGTCGTTGTAGCCCTTAGAAGGACCGTTGGGTTCTTTGTGGATGATTCCTGCCTAACCACATTCTAATTTCACGCCCTAACAGTGTGCAGCCAAGATGGCGGTAGCTGCACTACAAGTCCCAGCCAGCAGCCAGGAGGAGACCAAAAAAAAAAGGTGCTTGTAGCCCTTAGAAGGGCTGTTGGGTTATTTGTGGGTGATTCCTGCCTAACCAACATCTAAATTGAGGCCCTAACACTCTCCCTGACAGACAGCAGCTCTATCCCTAATCTCATGCAGGTGGCATCTGACGTTCACCGCCATTCCGGGTCAGGGTAAAATTTTAAGTGCTTCACCTGCTACTTCAGTCTCACTTGGTCACTCTGGGTTCACCGCCATGCTGTGTCAGGGTAAATTTTTGTGTGGTTCACCTGCTACCTCTTCTAACTTGGTCACCAAGCTGTCACCACGCTGTGTCAGGCTTATGCCTGCGTCGTGGGGCTGGGGATAGGACAGCAGTGCCAGCATGGGCAGTGGTGTCACCTGCAGGCGGTGATGGACCTTCGTTGCACCTAGTTGGGTGCTTTACTAACATGTGATGGGCATGTGCCTTGCCCATCTTGGTCTGGGTCAGCACAATTGTCTTGAGGGTCACCACCAGAATTTGGCATAATGGTACGATTAGGCAGCCTCAGAGGCATCCTTGCATGTTGCCCCTGCTGTTTCCTGTCCATTTCTGTGGTGTTTCCATCATTTTCTGAGGTTTCCAGGTTTTCACGCAACCTTCCCTGTGCAGAGGTTTGGTCCCCTGCAAAAAATGCTTCAGTTTCTCATTGACTTCAATGGGGTTCGTTATTCGAATCGAGCACCCGAGCATCGGGAAAAATTTGACTCGAATAACGAGCACCCGAGCATTTTAGTGCTCACTCATCTCTATTCCCGATTAATGCAATAGACCTCGGTAAGGTGATTGGTCCGAGGTTAACATGTGATTGAATGTTTTCTGTGAATGAATTCCTGTAGTAATGGTTGATAGGCTAAATATAGGCCCCGTGACCCTTCCGGGAGGAGTTACTATTGTCCTCCTAGTGAAGGGATATTCATAGTGGTCTATGATAGGCCATTTAGAGTCACGTGACTAGAGCAGAACCCAAAGCGGGATTTTTGAACTAGTAAATGATTTCTTCATAGTGCTAGTAGCTGAAATATGCTACTAAAGTGTTGATTTGTGGTAATACAGTTTTTCGCAGGATAAAAGGAGCAAGAAAATAAGGATCAAGAGTAGTATGCTTAAGAAATGATGACGTTTTGAAACATGTTCCACCTAATAACGCAACATGTTCAACGATAGACTGTGTTATATTTTGGTTTAGAAATAGTGTTATGTATTTTATAAGGTTTTGTATATGGTTTTTATATTCATTTTTTATATGTATTTTTATGTATTGAATGTTATTGTTTTAAAAGAATATGTGAGCTTACCCCTCCCCCTGAGGAGGTAGGTATAAAAGATACTTGATGACTAAAGGAGGTGTAGCCCCTGACGAAGCTTTAGGAACGAAACCCGGGTCGGGACTGACACAAGGCGAGGACGCCAAGATATTAGATGTGCTCGTGATTTATGCACGCTTGTGAGTATAATAAAAGACTAGCAGTGATCTCAGTGTTGAAGGTTCTTCACTATCTGGTGCTTTGCATTTTGATAGGTATTGTGGAAGATGGTCAACTTCAACCCTGCCGCTTAGATGTGTTGGCCATTTGGAGTGCATTGATCGTGTTTCCTTTTGAGAAATCTGGGAATTGCCAATTGGTTTTAAAACGCAGCTCGATCCTTTCATTTTCTCATTTTCTGTCTTGTGAGTTTGAAACCCACCTTGCTGGAGGATCTGCGACGCGACTTCTGTGAACTGGGACTGGTATTCATTTTTATTTTGTTTTTATTTATATTTTTTCATTTTTTTTTTCATTTTTACATATAATTGCTAAGTTGCTTTCATGTTGTTTCTTTTAGCTTAACAATGAATTTACCCTATCCATGTAATTTTCACTATGGTCTCCTTCTCTGCCTACTCCTAATTTCCTAATTTTCCTTTTGTTTATCGCTCATTGTCAGGGGTTGCGCCAACCACTGCGATACTGCAAAAGTGGTCGCACTTGCACAGTGTCTTTTATTTCTTGTGCAGTGTCCTAAAAACCCCTAATGTAAAGTTTTTTATGTACTAAAATACTGTGTATGAGTGGGAGTTCACCTAGTTCTGTAGCTATGGAGATTAGGCATGTTTTCTCCCTCTATAGGAGGAAGTTGTTAGTCAGTCTGAAGTTAGCTCTAGTTGAGAAAAGTCTAAAGAGAGTAGGATAGAGCATAGTTACAGGAAATCTACATCACAAAGAAGCAAACCTACCAGCCTTTGAAGGAACAGAGTTAATGAGAGCAGCAGGGAGTTCATTGACCCTACGGAGGATTGCAAAGTATTTCTCAGAGAAGCTAACTGCCTACGTTGAGGTTACAGACATGTGGTGGGATCAAACCTCAGGTATCCCAACATAGCCAAAGGACAGATGCTCATTGAGTTTATTCCATTGTGAATACTTAAGAGCTATTACATAGCCAAAGTAAGAAAGGTCAGTTTCACCCCTTAATTGGTTTGGAAGGATTGTACAGATTGCGAGAAAGGGACTCATTCTTCCATCTCTCATACACAGTCTTGGGAATTGTATATACCAACTGTGGAAACTTAACTTGATATATAACTTGCCTGTTACAGTAAAGTACAGTGATATTGTTGAAACTAACCTGGTGTCATCATTGCTTTCTGCACCATTATTGCAGGGAAAAGTTCTGACATCATAACAACTGGGACCCTGCCTTGCACCTCAAAACTACCACCAAAGGCACCTCAACCATTAGGAAGGTGGACCCCAGAAATAAAGTTTGCCCAGAAGAGAAGAACAGGTGTGACCTTCCCATCACTGCATTCTGGCCCTGGGAGTTTTAAAACCATGGGTATAAATAGTCTTACACCCATCTGGTCACCGACGCTCACACAAACTATGGAAGGCCAGTCACTGTTCTTGCCTGCGAAAAACCATCCACCTGATTTCTATTTTTTTTTTTAAATGACATAATATTTACATATAGGTTGCTAATATCGGGTTTAGGAAGGTCATTAGATGGAGAAAACAGTAGTTCAGTTTTTGAGAGATTCAGTTTCAGACAAGGAAAAGAAATGATGTTAGAGACAGCATACATTGGTCTTCTGTACAACAGCAGGGGTGATTTCACGGGAAGAAGTGTATAGTTGGATATCGTCGGCATAGAGGTGATACTGAAAACCAAATATATGAAGGTAGATAGGAAGAGAATCAGGAGAGAGCAGCGTCCTTAAGGTTGATAGATTGGAGCATGCCAAGTAGGAGATGGTGGTCTTCAGTATCAAATGCTGAAGAGAGGTCCAGAAAATTTAGTAGAGAGTAGCCATTGGTGCACATAGCGATAAGGAGGTCATTTGCCACTTTCGTGAGGGCAGTTTCTGTAGAATGTAGAGCAGAAACCAGATTATAAGGGGTCAAGGATAGAGTTAACAGAAAGATTGCAAATGAGGCTAGAGTAGACCAGGTGTAGAGATGAGCGAATCTATTCGCTGCTTCGTAGATTCGTATTGAATCTTGGAAATTTTCTCCTCTGAAGCGAATCCGGATTTTTTCAGATTCGCTGTGTATTATTCGTAAATCTTCGCAAAAATTTTGAACGCTAACGATACGTATGAAACGTATGAAACGTACGCATTCTGTGTGAGGCGGAAACGTGATAATACACCCCCACAAGAGCGGGAAAGTGAAGATACTCCCCCCTCAGAACTGGAAAAAACCAGCCCTGCCCACCGAGATCTAACTATTTGCACTCATAGGGAGTGAAGACTCCTCCCTCAGTACTCCACCCTCCTCTGAACCAGTTTAGACCAGCGCTGAACACTGAGCAAGTAGCAAGCATGGCTAAAGAGCTGCGTCCCAACTGGAACCAGATGGCCTTTGGGGACGAGTTCCCTGAACCACCGCCCGCTCCAGACATCAGGGTGTCATGCTCTGAACTGAAGGTGAGTAACCCACCTACAGTGCCCTTATTCTCCTTACCGCCTGCAAAGTTAGCTGCGCATCGTGAGGCGGTTCTTCATCGACAGGTGGCTGGTGCATCTGCTGTGGCTGGTGCGGCTGGAGCGTCTGCTGTGGCTCGTGTGGCGGAGGCAGCTGGAGCGTCCACTTTCCCGCCCTGGAGGAGATCCATGACAACACCTTCCATAAGGCAGAACCCGATTGTGCCACCATCGGTGACGGCCCATGCGCAGACCCTCTGGGACTATAAAAACGCTGTGGAGGACTGGGTCATCCAGGTACTGGACTACCCTAGGCCGGGAGATCCTGCATTGGAACGCTGAAAGGGAACGTTCCTGTGGTTTTCCGTTGAGAGAGGGTCTGGCTTCCTGGCAGACGACGAGGATGGAAAGGAGTATTTTGTGGGCCGCAGGTCAGTGAAACGGCCGTACCTGCCACAATCTCGTCACAGCCTATACGTGGGGGATCAGGTGGAGTACACCCCCATGGCGTCCCTGAAAGGCCCATTTGCGACCGGGGTTACCCTCCTTTCTAAGCCCCTTGTACCTACAACAGAACGTGAAGTGTGGCCAGATGAACCACCAGGTCCAGGACGCTTGCGCTGCCTTCAGGAGTCCCCAGATGGCGTCCTCCGGTTCAGGGAAAAGCCACAGCCACAGCCGAAGCCTCTGATTCTTGGACTGCCAGCACCACCACCACTACAGTCCTTTCAGCTGGGTCAGCTGGTGACAACATCGTTTACATTCCAATCCTAAGTGATCCACCAATACCAGCTGCCGTGGAAGATGAAGTCAGCAGCAGACAGGGAAGCTGGGGCTACTTCCCTGGATGCAACCTTGCCAGAACCGCTGCAGCCGGAAGTCTTTACCCCTGCTGTCCCGGCAGGAGGATCCGGAAAAGCGCAAATGGCTGCAGCGCTCACCAGCGTGACCACCACCGGGACCGGGTCAAGTCCGAATTCCGGAAGAAGAGGGCACTGGAGTTCTACTACGGCAGTGAGCGTGGCCTACAAGAGTCATGAGCATCCTCTGATGTCATTTAGCAGCATTTCCAGCGAGGAGGACTTCAGGTTCCTCATCTGAGGAACCATTCTACTGGCTGGGTAATTTAAAGGACACCTCAGGAGGACCTATGGGAACCACATCATGGACTGCACCTGACGGGTGAGAGCTAGTTGGCACTTTTTATGTTTGTTTGTTTGTATTGCCCCCGTTTGACTCTCACCCAGATGGACATGGCTGTCAGGACTCCCCCTATTCTGCAGAAAAGTCTCAGTTGCGCCTAAGCGCCTATTTTCCTTTTGCCCCCTTCTCAGGTTATTTGGGAGTCCCCTTTGCAAAAAGGGTTCTCTATGTGCTGCTATTTTCTATTATTTAAGTATTGCCCCCGTTTGACTCTCACCCAGCTGGACATGGCTGTCAGGACTCCCCCCATTCTGCAGAAAAGTCCCAGTTGCGTCTATGTGCGCCTATTTTCCTTTTTCCCCCCTTCTCAGGTTATTTGGGAGCCCCTTTGCAAAAAGGGTTCTCTATTTGCTGCTATTTTTGCTGGATTACACGTTACCTGTTTGGATTACAAATTACCTCACGTTGATTACAATTGAATTTTGGACTATGTGTTCCAGACAGTGTTTTTTCATGCTATGGAGCCACGAGGAGAGACTCTAACGTATATCTAAGCCTTTTATGCTTGCAAATGTGAAATTGATTGCACTAAAATGTTTGCATACTTACGGCTTTGCTGTATTTTAGCTACATTGTTTTTACTGGTTCAGCACTTTAGCCCATTGTGTGTATTCTTTTTCTGGTACTGCAATGTATGTGTCCTATTATGCACTTATTGTATGGCGTTTTTAGTAAATTATGCACTTGAGCACCCTATTTTTCTACCTCATATGGACTGCCTCTAAAGACTGTATGCCGCGGCCTAGCCTCATGCGTATGACGCATTCGCGCGTTAACAGTACGGTAAGGATTCGTACCCACTTTTGTACGCTAATCCTTGCGTATTGTGTACTTTTAACTAGGCTGACTGTACGTTCGTTATTTGAGCAGGAATGTTCGCAAAACAACAATTGTTTTTTTTTTTTTTGTATAATCTGTTTTTATTGATAATTTCAAAAGTAAAACAAAACAGTACAATGCAGTAATCATGACATGAATATAGAGTTGTACAGACAATGCTATACCAAATATATCGCTACAAAGTATGGATACATGTCAGGTCATGAATAAAACATAAATAATAAGAATAACACCTCCACAGTTCCCAAAGGTCGCTTCCAAATGTAGCAAAGATGAGAATTTAGACAATTTAGTATCTAAACTATATGTATGACATAAATGACATAAATGTGCCTTATGCAATACTCTCCTGAGATACAAACCCTAAGTCCCGACATCCTTGTCTGCTGCCTCATTATAATCAGGCCAAGGTTGCCAAATTTTTAGATAAAGTTGCCTGTTACTGTTATCCCAACCGGCTAATTCCTCCATTCTCTTGATTTGCTGCACCTTCGACTTCCATTGTGAGATTGTAGGAGGTGAGGTATCTCTCCATTTGGTAGGAATTAAAAGTTTTGCAGCAGCCAAGAGATGAGTAGGGAGGTTATTTCTAGATGGTCTAAACCCCGAAAGAGGCAGCCAGAGAAGGACCAGACCAGGTGTTAGCTGTATATTCATAGAACAGACCTTGTTCAATGTCTTCTCTACACCTTTCCAGAATTGTACTATTAGTGGACAGGACCACCATATGTGCAGCATGGAACCTGTCTCTTGCCCACATCTCCAACATTTGTTAGTTGTTGCTATTCCTATTCGATATAAAAACTCAGGAGTTTTATACCATCTAGTTAAAGTTTTGTATGAGTTTTCTTGCAAACGCACACATCTAGAGAAACCGCAAGCGTGTGAAAGTATGAAAGTACAATCATCTTCCGTAAGTGATAAACCTAACTCTCTTTCCCAATCTCTCAGAAAATATGGTTTAACTGGTGCTTGTTCATCTAAAAGACGCTTATATATGGAGGAGATAAGCTTTTTAGGGGTGGCAGGCAATAGAGTCAGGTTTTCCAGCCATGTTGGCTCTGGCAGAGGTGAAGTCAAGGCCCTCTTCACTTTTTTACATGTCTGCATAAAATCTATAGAGTGTAGCGGGGATGGGTCAACCCTCTGTATCTTCTGAAGGATATCAGCTAGGGCGATTGGGGTGCTTTCTTCTATGTATGATTCAATCCTGATGGACTGTAATGATAACCACCAGCTATTTTCTGGATTCCACTTGTTGTTTAAAAAGCCAGGTAATATCGTTAGAGGAGCTAGCCTTGAAGCCCTTCCTAAGGTATGGGGCAAGATTTTTGTACCATTGCAAACTTTGAACATTCCTCTGGTGAGGAGACTCACTGACTTGTTAGTGTGTTCTGGGACATTGTGGAGCCACAGACTGCAACTTAAATGTGGGCCTAACAGACTCCTCTCAATGTCTAAGTAAGGTGTAGTGAGAGAGGCATTAGCAAGCATCGCCCATCTAGCCAGCTGTATGGATTTATAATATAGTTCAATATCTGGGATAGAAATTCCCCCTTTGTTGGTTTTTTGTGATAAATAAGTGTATGCTAATCTCGGTCTTTTATGTTTCCATAAAAACCTGGTGAAGAGACGTTTGAGAAAGAGGAAAAAGGAGCTTGGGAGTTGAATCGGGAGAGATTGTATAACATAAAGTATTTGTGGGAGGACAAAAGTTGTCAATAAGTTCTTTCTACCGAACCAAGACATATAGGGTACATTTAGAGAAGCAAGATATGTCTGAATTTTAGTAAGTAGAGGCTTATGGTTCATATGATATAAACGTGTGGGATCAGAGGTTATTTTCAAACCAAGATATTTAATTGCAACCGGGGGCCATTTGAAGTGGGAAGAGGCCTTAATGCCCTCCAGGGCCGAGGGGGGAACTGAGACATTTAAGGCTTCTGATTTGGAGTAGTTAATTTTGAAATTAGAGATTTTTCCAAAAGTATCAAATATCTGTATTATCTTAGGGAAAGCTTCCACGGGGTTGGAGATTAGGAGAAGTAAATCGTCGGCGAAGGCTGCGGTTTTATGGGTGTATTTGCCTAAGGTTAAGCCTTCAATACTCTCTGTTTGCCTAATTTTAAGTAGGAGCATTTCCATGCATAGGATAAATAGAGAAGGGGACAGGGGGCAACCCTGTCGGGTGCCATTGGAGATGGGAAATTGATCTGAAAGAGTACCATTTATCAGCACTTGGGCCGAAGGTTGTGCATATAGAGAAAAAATTGCATTACTAAACATAGGGGGAAAATCCATTTTTCTAAGTGTCTCCCGTATGAAATCCCATCTTACTCGATCAAACGCCTTTTCTGCGTCGGTTCCAAGCAACAGCAAAGGCATTTTTTTGGTTACGGCTGCCTGAATAGCATGTGTTATTCTCCAAACGTTATGTTTCCCCTCTCTGCCCGGCACAAACCCCACTTGCTCTGGGTCTATAAGCTGAGGTAGTAGCGGAGCAATTCTTTGTGCCAGAAGTTTCGCCCACCACTTCAGATCACAGTTTAAGAGGGATATAGGACGATAGTTCCCACATTCCTCGGGGTCTTTCCCTTCTTTATGTAGCACTGTAATGTGGGCCCTTAAGGCATGAACCGGAAGGGGTGAACCAAGCAGGAGTGAATTACATACCTGGAGGAACTGAGGGAGGAGCTGTTCCTTAAACTTTTTGTAGTAGATGATGGGTAAGCCATCAGGTCCAGGGCTTTTGCCAGAGGGAATTGAGCATAGTACCTTCTCAAGTTCCTCCAGTGTAAATGGAGAAATTAGTGATGCCTTCTCTGACGCATTCAACGTGGGAGATCTTATAGAGTCAAGAAAAGACATGGTTAGGTTAGATATGGAAATACTGGAATCAGTGGTTACATCTTCTTTTTGAGATAAATTGTACAAGTCAGCGTAGAATGACTTGAAGGCCGATGCAATTTGTGGGGTAGTGGTTACTTTCGTGAGAGCATCTACTTTTATAGAGGGTATAAACGTCTTCTCCCTTCTCTTTTTAATAAGGCGGGTCATTACTTTATTCCCCTTATCCCCGTGTGCATAATATTTGTATTTCAACATAAGAGATGATTTAGCCGCTTTAATGTTGAGGAGGTCTTTTACTTTTTGTCTGAGGACAGTAAGGGAATGTAGATGGGGATCTGCTTTTGTTACTTTATGTGTTTTCTCAAGGGCTGAGATTTGTGATAGCAAGGAATTAAGTTCTTTAGTCCTTTGTTTCTTAACCCGAGTCCCCAGGGCAATTAGTTCACCTCTTATAAAGGCCTTATGAGCTTCCCATATCATAGGCTGTGAAATATGTGGGTCCTGGTTAAAACGAAAAAACTCATCCAGTTTTCCTGCCAGCATATCAACCTGTGTTTTTGACTCCAAAAGGGTGTTATTCAAGCGCCAAGACCAACTTCGTTGAGGAAGACACTTGAGAGCTAAGGAGAGTGTTATAGGAGCGTGGTCTGCAAGAATCATGTTTTCCACCTTGGCAGATCTAACTGCTTGTACAAATGGCTCTGACAGGAAAATGTAGTCTATTCTGTGGTATGAAGCGTGAACTGCTGAGAAAAAGGTATAGTCCCTTTCCGAGGGGTGAAGAAGCCTCCATACATCTACTAAGTGTGCTTCTGCAAGAGCCGCCCTCAACTTTAGCAGATTGCTAGCTGAAAAACTGGTAGGGGTTGGGGAAATGTCCAGTCTTGGATCCAAGGCTATGTTAAAATCCCCCCCCAGAATTATCACTCCCTCCGCATAGTCCCTGAGGATTTTAAGAGCTGAGATAAGCCAAGTAGATTATTTTTTATTAGGTGCATAAACGTTGGCAATTGTGATTTTTGTGTCAAACAGCATCCCTTGAAGTATCAACAGTCTACCTCCCGGATCAATATAAGATTTGACCAGTTTAAATGGGATGGAGTTCCTAATGGCCACAGAGACTCCCCTTGAGGCAGAGGAATGAGTGGCATGGTACCACTGCGAGTATACCGAGGTGGGAAGTTTAGGGACATGGTTATGGCGAAAGTGGGTCTCCTGCAGCAATAATATCTCTGCTTGAGACTTATACAATAAATCAAATAATTGTCTACGTTTCTGTGGCACATTAAGACCATTAATATTGTGAGATCTAATATGTAGTTCAGCCATTCATGTGAGCAAAAAAGATGTCTAATGTAACTATGAGGACCTCTGGTGAAACTATGGAGTAAACAACAACAATAAACTCAAGAATATACATCTTCAAAAAGGGCGAAGAAAAAGGTGCATGAAGATAAATTGGGTCAACTTCTAAGTCAACCATGTCC
Organism: Rhinella marina; assembly: GCA_900303285.1. Taxonomy (NCBI): domain Eukaryota; kingdom Metazoa; phylum Chordata; class Amphibia; order Anura; family Bufonidae; genus Rhinella; species Rhinella marina. The sequence continues at coordinate 18,579 of ONZH01005715.1, read as the reverse complement.
ATCTCCCCTCCACATCCTCCATCACTTGTTAGTTGTTTATCAGAATCTCTAAAGTAAAGGCACTCAGTTAGGAGGTACAGTAGAAGGGAGTATGGGCAATTGGGGGAGAGAATATCCATTATCATCCATGACATTACCAACTTTCATAAATCGAACTTCTACACATAAAGTATAAGTTCTTACTAGAAGAACAACCTTAATAAGCAACGAGCCAAAAGATATTAGCCTAATAGTGAGTGTGATGCACCAGAATGGTAAAGTAAATAGTAAGAAGAAGGATGGAGATGGGAAGGGTGGGGGAAGGGGAGGGAGGGGGGACAGGGGACGGGAAGGACGTGTGGGGGGGGGGGTGGAGGGGAGGAGGGGAGGAGGGGGGGTGGAAGGAAAGAAGGGGAGAAAGGAAAAGATTAAAAGGATTAAAAGGGACAGGATTAAAGTTATTCAGAGAAAAGTATTGTAATAAGAGAGAACCATAAAATTATGGGAGATTAGGCACAGCAAATAAGTAGATGAGCACCAAAATGTAAACAGTACAAGGTCTCATACGTTCCTGTAGAGAAGGACTACAGGGCTAGGGGAACCGCAGTTTCACACAGTTCTCTGTTCAGGTATCTTCTGTGCTGCGTCCAAACTTCTTCGTTTTCGGCGACTTGTTTTTGCGGACCACCTGCCATGCTTCCATCTTAGGTAGGCTTGGTAAAGGAGAGTCCATACAGACCGGCATCCACGAAGGAATAGTGATCGGGTCAATGCCCAATTTTTCCCAAGCATCTTGTAGATCAGCCGGCGTACGTATGACGATTTGGTTACCACCTTTACTGGTGGCCAGGCCGAATGGAAAGAGCCATCTGATTGGAAGCTTATGGGCTCTGAGAACCTCTGTGAGGGGTTTTAATATTTTCCGTTTCGCCAAAGTGCTTGGGGCTAAGTCCTGGTAAACCTGGATTTTAGCGTTGCCATAGACAATTTCCTTAGCTACCCGTGCTGCCTGTAAGAGTGCCGCCGTGTCAAGGAAGCTTAATAGACCACAAATTATGTCCCGAGGTGGGTTACCTGCTGCTGGTACTGGACGGAGCGCCCTATGTGCTCTTTCCACAACGATGGATGCAGCCCTCTCTGGCCCCAGTAAAGTGGAGAAAATGGCGGCCACTGCCTCTGATATGCCTTCAGGTTTCACTTCCTCTGGTATCCCACGTAGGCGAATGTTTTTCCGTCTACTCCTATTTTCCTGATCTTCTAGGTACAAAAAGGCGTTATTCAGGTGGGACTGGTGAGTAGAAAGCGTTTCTTGTACGACAGTACTATGTTGAACCACTTGCTGCTGCGAGTCCTCTAGGAGGGAGACACGTTGGCCTATTTGTCTCATCTCTGTTTTTATGTCTGCTATGTCTCTTTGGAGGGGCGACAATGCTTTGTAAAGTACCTTCTTAAAAAAGGCCCTGGAAAGAGGTAGATCTTCAGTTTCACCTGCGCCTTCAGACATGGCACAGGAGCTTTCCCCATCCGATTCCTCCCTCGTGGGCGCCGGTCCGGCCGCGCCCCGCGCCATCTTGTTTTTGCCCGCCGGAGACATTCCTCTCCTCCTCAAGAATTTCTCCATGTCCGGTTGGTTTTTATCGCTTCTGGGTGTGCTCACTCTGTTCTCCGCCTTGTCTTTGCTGTGTTTCATCCTAATTTGTGCGAGGATGGCTCGTCAGTGCTGTGAAAGCTGGAATGTCTGTGAGGAGCTCCCAGCTCAGGCGACCATCACAGAACGCGGCTAGCTCCGCCCCCCAACAATTGTTTTTTTTGAATGTAGATTCGTAAATTCGTTTAAGTATGAATCTTGTCAGAAATTCGGCAAATATTCGGCGAAGCGCATTTTGGATGATTCGCTCATCTCTAACCAGGTATTCCAGGAGTTGAGATGAAGGGAAGATTGGATACAGGTATGTAGTTAGTTGCACAGAATTGGTCAAGAGAAGGGTTATTTTAATAATGGGGTTATGACAGAATTAGAGATGAATGAACCAGTCTGTAACAAACCGAGTTCCTTATGAATTTTCCAAACATTTATCTGCAAGATGAACCTGAAACCTTTCATGTTTGCTTTGGACAAATCCTTTAAACAGTGTGTGGCATCATTTTACTTTACATGTTGGTGGGAAAAAGCACAAGGGAGGAAGAAGAAAGTTCTAGCTGTAGGTACTGCCTTATAACACAGCTGCAACTGCTGCAAAACCTCAAAAGCACCTACCTGCACGAGCATTTCTTTTTTTCCTCCACTTGAACAGAAAGTCAGCTTTCCCCCAAAACCTGAATTCAACTGTTGGTGGTGGGGTGGGGGAATAAGCTCAATACAACAAATGTGTGTTTTACAATCCAAAAAAACAATAGTCCAAAATCTGGGACAAAGCATCTCCAGGCAGTTCAAAGATTTTTTTTTGTGTGTACAACGCATGCTTTACAATCTAGAAGGTAAAATTTTAAATATTTGTAAATAATGGGCCAAACCATTTTTTAATGACTAGTATGGGACACTGTATTATACCTAAAGGGGGAAGCATAATCCTTGAAACAAATTGTGTTCAGCATATCTTCAATAGAGCAATATTTTCTTTACTGTTACATGGTGGAAGTGGTCCTTTGCGCTATGTAGTGTAACATATTGGTTACTTACTCTCTGGAGAAGATGTGGTAATTCTTCTGAAGACACCCTCAGTGTGGCAGTAGACCCACCTAATTCTTTTATACCTACAACAGAGTTGTGCCTATTCTAGCACAACGCACTAAGGTGAACATCCAATTTGACATCGTATCTCACTATGATGTTGTTCCAGACGTACTTACCCTATGTTGCGCTATATGTTTCTGTTTCCATAGCACCTGCTTTTATTCCAAACTATTTTTAGGGCATCTCCAGACAGTGCAAGTGTTTTCTTTTGTTTTGCAAAAATAACAATACAAGTGTATAATGTGTGTTTCAGTAAATCTCAGTAAAAACACCTAAAATAATAGTCCAAAATCTGGGACAAAGCATCTCCAGACAGTTCAATGTTTTGCTTTTGTGTTTTTTTTTTGCAAAGAAAGCAATACAGGTGTACAGCACATCTTTTATAATCCAGAGGGTAGCTTTTAAAAACACCAGTAATGGTACGTCATCTCCAGAAAGTTCAAGTGCTGGTTATCTCATAGTAGGTTGAAAACTCTGAATATTTGAATGCACATAAGACATTCGGCCCAAATCTATAGTAGCGTGGATACTGCATTATTTCCAAAGTAAATTGTCAGTACAGTAGCAGTGTTTTCAGTGTGTTTGTAGAAAGGGAAGGACATTTAATGGCACCTCTCTGTCTTTAAGTTCCAGAAAACACACTTGTAACCAGTCATTCCATACATGGTGTGACTGTTTACATTAGGCCAAATGTCAGGAATACGGAAGGGTTCCAAATGAAAGACCCAGGGCCAGACCTTGCTCTCCCAATGCCAGAATGAGGGTAGTAGGAGTGCTATCCAACCGTCCAGAAGTATTAGCAGTGGTAGTATTACGTTATAATTTTCACTTGCTGCAAAAAGGTGCAACACTATCTTTGAGGAAAAAGAGGATGAGATGGCTCACACCTCCCCAGCAGGGTGATGTGGAGTTGACTTCTGAGTCTGACACCATGCCATGGACCCAGGAGCACAGCGTTCCTCTTGCTCCTCCTCCTTTTAGCCACAGAGAAGCATTTCCGTGTTGTCCTCTTCATCTTCCTTTCATCTTACTAGTGGAGTAACATAGTTTGTAAGGCTGAAATCTGACATGACATCTGTCCATCCAGTTCAGCTTGTTACCCTGCAATTTGATCCAGAGGGAGGCAAAAAAACAATTGAGGTAGAGGCCAATTTTCCTCATTTTAGGGAAACAATTCCAATCAGGCAGTCAGAATAACTCCCTGGATCAATGACCCTTCTCCAGAAATCTAATACGTAACTATAACCTTGTATATTATTACACTCCAGACACCTCTTGAACTCTGCTTTGAATTCATCATCACCACCCCCTCAGACAGAGAGTTCCATAGTTTCATTGGTCTTACAGTAAAGAATCCTCTTCTATATTTGTGTAGAAACCTTCTTTCCACTAGACATAGAGGATTTCTCCTCGTCACAATCCTCGGGATAAATAGATGATGATAGAGATCTCTGTACTGCCCCCTGATATATCTATACATAGCTATTAGATCTCTTTTCAGTTGTGTTTTTTCTAAACCAATTTTGATAATCTTTCTGGGTACTGTAGTCCACCCATTCCAGTTATTACTTTAGTTGCCCACCTCTGAATCCTCTCCAGCTCTGCTATGTCTTGCTCACAGGAGCCCAGAACTCCATGTGTGGTCTGACTAGTGATGAATAAAGTGACAGGACTATGTTCTCATCACATGCATCTATTCTCCTTCTGATGTAACCCATTATCTTATTGCCCTTGGCAGCAGCAGACACTGTTTTCTACAGTTTAGTTTACAGTCCACTAAAATTCCTAAGTCCTTTTCCATGTCAGTGTTACCCAGTGTCTTACCATTTAATATGCATGTGTGACTTGCATTATTCTTTCCCAAGTTCATAACCTTACATTTGTCAGTTTTAAATCTCATCTGCCACTTCTCTGCCAAAGACTTCAATCTATCCAGATCCATCTGTAGCAGTTTTAATTACAGTTTACACAACAAGATCATTAACAAAAATATTGAAGATAATAGGGCCCAATACTACTGTAACTGTGGTACACCACTACTGACAGTGACCCAATCTGAGTGTATACCATAAATAACCACCCCACTGAGCCCGTTACTTACCCACATACACACGTTTTCCCCCAGTTCAAGTATTCTCATTTTATATGCTAACCTTTCTGTGGCACAGTATTAAAATGCTTTACAGAAGTCATAGCATCTCTTAGAGAACCTTCAAACAGTTTAACTACAACAAATGTTAAACTTACTGGCCTCCAGTTTCTGGGCTCTGTTTTGACCCCTTTTTGAATTTTGGCAGCACATTTGCTAAGTGCCAATCCTGTGGAACGCTTCATATCAATATAGAGTCCTTCAATATCAGAAATACTGATCTATGACATTATTTAATTCTCTTAGGATACTCTTTGTCTATTTTAATATTTTTAAGATGCTGCTGCACATCTTCCTGGGTCAGACTGGCCATTTTTAATGGAGAGTTAACTTTTACATTCTGTATTTCATCTGACAGTTCATTTTCCTCAATGAATACAGTGGCGAAAAAAATATTTGATAGCTTTGCTTTTTAGGATTAATTTTACTCTCTTTGGCATTTAATCTATGGCTCTGACTCCACTTTGATGGCTTTTATTTGTCTTTTACAACATTTTTCCTCATAGTTTTTAATGCTTTCTTTTTGCCATTTATTGCTTCCTTTACATTTCTATTTATCTACATTTTTTTCTCGTTCCTTATCCTTTGATTCCCATAAGGTAAGTATCTCTCACAATTAGAGTTTAGGATGCTTTCAGTTGACCAGTCTTTATCTGGGTAGTTGAAGTCCCCCATAATAACGACCTCATGATTTGCCGTCTCATCTATTTCCCTTAGTAGTAGATTTTCTGCGGGCTCTAATATATTAGGTGGCTTATAACAAACTCCTATCTGTATTTTATTATTGTTTTTGCCTCCATGTAGTTCTACCCACAAGGACTCCACTTGTTAATTTTCCTTACTGATATATTGTTGGAGTGTGAGCTTTATACAGGACTTTAAATTAAGGCAAACCCCTCCCCTCTTCGGTTTTGACAATCCATTCTAAACATACTGTATCCTTGTATGTTAACCGTCCAGTCATAGCTTTCCTCCAGCCATGTACCTTCTTTTTTCCTAAGAAGAGGCAACAAAACCTCACCAGTCCTACAGAAGATAGTCAAGAGTGTCTAACTGTTGATGACTTGCGTGAGATAAGTCAGTGTTTGGACTGCCTCCAGGAGGAGGAGGGGGACACCATCCATAGCTGTGTTGGTAGTGGTGATTGTGTGTTCGACAGGACCTGGGACCCAGATCAGGGGAAATGAAGAAGTAAAGGTAACATCAGAGGAGGAGGGTGGTGGCTTTGTAGCAATAAAGAGCCAAGGCGACGTTGGCCAGAACCTCACAAAAAACGTCCATATGTGGACATTTCATTTCAAAGTTCTGGCATTTTGGCGTTTTGGATGCGCCAATTTTTCCAACCTAAACGTTGGTAAGTATGCAGAATATATACAGGAAGCATGCCTTCACAGGCAGAACGGGACATAACCAAAGATATGATGAAGAGTCAAGACATATCAAACATTACAGACATATGTGACATTGATGAAAAATCAGGCTGACCACAAGCATCAAGGCAGAAGTACAAACAGGTTAGCATAGCAAGCAGCCAGTGCACAGTTTTCCTGGAGACAAAAGATAGGCTTATCTCCCAGGCATACCACTCAGGCTGAGTTCACATCAGTGTTAAGCCTTTACATTCTTCTGTTCTTTAATAAGAGTAGAAAAATGGAAAGGATATATTTGGCACATAACTGAGCCAAACAGAGCCTATAGACTATAATGGGGTCCATTCAGTTTCCGCTCAGAAGAAGATTTTTGAAGCAGAGACAAAAGATGTGCATGCAGGACTTTTGTCTCCGCTTCAAAAATCTTCCTCTCAGCGAAAACCTAATGGACCCCATTATTGGGGTCCGTAGGCAACGTTCGGGTCATTTATGTGCTGAATCCATCGAAGGTTGAACTCTGATGTGAAACAGCAGGATAATTAAGACACCTGACCACCTGTTGTTCAAACACACAGAGAGCATACAAGTCACATGGAACTGTTCTCACACACCTACAGATGACTGCAGCCAGCACACACAACACAAGCAACCAGCATACATGGGAACATGTCATCCACAGCCAGTAAGCGAGAGTGAAGGCAGCCAGCCTACATGGCAATGTGGTATCACAGTGAACCACACTGTGACACCCACACCAGGCATTTATCCACCTCCCCCACCTCCTCCTCCTCCTTGGACACCCTCTGGTCCCCAACAGCAGCTGGGCACAGCATCATTCCCCTCCTCCTCCTTCCTGTCAAGTCAAGCATTGCCATGCAGTGTTGGAGCTGATTGTCAGGGGGAAAATAAGCCACACAGACAAGCAGTTGCTCAAGTCATCATCCCAATGGCTGTCTCCCTGCCAACTCCAACTGGGAAAGGTGGGCAGCAACAATGGCCACATGTGATTGCATTGAATATGGGGGTAATAACACATGGCCCCTGCCTGGCACACATCATTACCCTAGTTGTGCAAGGCTTTTTTTAAAAAAGTACACTGGCTTGCACAAGGTGCTTGCAATGTCCAAGAGATTATCTTCACATTTCAGCCTTTCTTATGTGGTGAATCAAGCTCTCTTGGACTTGTAGCAACAGAACAGTCTGCTGTTCTACATCCATGACGTTCCAACTCACTTGATTTCAACATTGTACATGCTACGGTGTCAGAACAAGCAGGGGAAAGCCGATTTTGTCACACACCAGATCGCCTCAGCTGGGAGCAAGTGTTGTTTTGAGGTCAGGCAATGTCAGCTCAGCTGCCGTCAGGTGCTGAAGCCTTTCAAGAGGCCACAAAATTTGTCAGTAGAGAGAACTGCAGCATGAACAATCTCATCCTCCTCATATTTATCTTAGAACAGACGCTGACACTCATGCAGCAGTGGATGACAGCGGAAGAACAGCTACCGGAGGAGAAGGATGAGTATGCGGAAATGTGGAGAAGTAGGAGGATGATAATGACTATGGCATCAGCCATGACACTCAATCGTCTCAATGAGGGAGCGGAGCCAAAAAGAACTGACTCCTCGGGCATGCTGGCCAGAATGGTGACCTGTTTGATTACTTGCTAGTCATGCTGGATAGCCATGCTTTTAGAACCTCACATTGAAAGCAAAATGAGGAAATGTTTTTCTCCCTCTGAAAAGGGAGGCCAAATAATGTTATCACCCAGAAAAACTGTGTACGCAGCTTGCCGTGGCTTTCAGCGAGCAGATGCCTGTCATCAACATGTCTGAATGGGAGGCCTTTCTCTATCCCCAGCAGAGTCACCCACCTCCTGGCACCATAAGCAGAATTCACGACAGCCAGTTCAGTCTCCACAACATGATGGAGGAGATTTTTCATGTGCCACACCAGGCTGAGGCAAATCAGGAAGCTGAAATCTCTCGCCTCAACTCCCACATTCAGACTTACCTACACTCTGGCCTGTAGCCAGTTCATACCCTGTTCCCTTATTCCATACACTTCTGGGCAGGCAACCTAGAACAGTGGCCTGAAGTGGCACGGTATTCTCTTTGTCTTCTATCTTGCCCACCCTCCAATGTCACATCAGATAGGGTTTTCAGCATGGCAGGGGGTGTGGTGACACTGAAACGGTCAGTGTCCAAGCCTGGTTTCAGATTTTCACAGATGAATTGATCTGGCCTTGCTGATGGTGACTTATCTTTCCACTGTTGCTTTCTGCCTGCCAGCCAACCATCATGTTTCCTGCCTACTGTCTTGTTCCATACGGCTGTTATTGCTGCTGCCGTCATCGTGCCACTACTGCCATTACGCGATTACTGCTGTGTGCCTTCCTGACAACATGTATAATATGGCTGCAGCTGCTATTCCTCTCTGCTAATCCTCTACTGCCACCAGTATTAATGCTGAGCATTAGAGATGAGCGAATGTCTGAGCTTGATGCTCGTTTGAGCATTAGGGTATTAGAATATGCTCGCTACTCAGACGAGCATATCGCGATCCTCGAGGAAATGGCAACTTCCTCTTCCTGCATGTTAAGCGCCTTTTTTCAGCCAATCAACATGCAGGAGAGTCTTTGGTACCTCCTAGCATCATGTGGGGCCCCTACAAGTCGATAGCAGGGATTGGCTGGCAAGATCAGATGACCTGAAAATTTAAGAATCTGGTCCCGCGCTGCTCGCGTCATACGCCGTCTGCATGAGATTAGGGATAGAGCTGCTGTCTGTCAGGGAGAGTGTTAGGGCCTGAATTTAGATGTTGGTTAGGCAGGAATCACCCACAAAGAACCCAACAGCCCTTCTAAGGGCTACAAGCACCTTTTTTTTTTGGTCTCCTCCAGGCTGCTGGCTGGGACTTGTAGTGCAGCTACCGCCATCTTGGCTGCACACTGTACAAAGTGACTGGTGGCAGAAGGGACAGCACGTGGTCCACACAGACCCAAAATAAATTACAGTACAGTGAACAATTATGTAGTGTACTGTACAGTAGCGTCAGTCTAGGGAATACGTTTTTCTGTCATTTCTATACACTACAGTCCAGTGAACAATTATGTAGTGTACTGTACAGAAGCGTCAGTCTAGGGAATACGTTTTTCTGTCATTTCTATACACTACAGTCCAGTGAACAATTATGTAGTGTACTGTACAGTAGCGTCAGTCTAGGGAATACGTTTTTCTGTCATTTCTATACACTACAGTCCAGTGAACAATTATGTAGTGTACTGTACAGTAGCGTCAGTCTAGGGAATATGTTTTTCTGTCATTTCTATACACTACAGTCCAGTGAAAAATTATGTAGTGTGCTGTACAGTAGCGTCAGTCTAGGGAATATGTTTTTCTTTCATTTCTATACACTGCAGTCCAGTGAACTATTATGTACTGTACTGTAAAGTAGTGTCAGTCTAGGGAATACTTTTTTTATATATCCTACAGTGCAGTGAAAAATTGAGTGGTTTGCGGTGCAATAGACGCCGTCTAAAGACTACGTTTTTCCTCTCAGTCATATATACTACAGTGTAGTGAAAAATTGAGTAATTTGCGGTGCTATAGCCGCCGTCTAAAGACTACGTTTTTCCTCTCAGTCATATATACTACAGTGCAGTGCGAAATTGTGTCGTCTGCTGCACACTAGCCGGAGTGTAGAAAATATAAGTTTTTTCTCTCAGTTATATATTATACCGTGCAGTGCAACATTGTGTTGTGTGCTGCACACTAGCCGGAGTGTAGAAAATATACGTTTTTCCTCTCAGTTATACATTATACAGTGCAGTGAAAATTTTCTGTCGTGTGCTGCACACTAGCTGGAGTGTAGAAAATATAAGTTTTTCCTCTCAGTTATATATTATACAGTGCAGTGAAAAATTCTGTTGTGTGCTGCACACTAGCCGGAGTGTAGAAAATATAAGTTTTTCCTCTCAGTTATACATTATACAGTGCAGTGAAAAATTTCTGTCGTGTGCTGCACACTATCCGGAGTGTAGAAAATATACTTTTTTCCTCTCAGTTATATATTATACAGTGCAGTGAAAAATTTCTGTCGTGTGCTGCACACTAGCTAGAGTGTAGAAAATATAGGTTTTTCCTCTCATTTATATATTATACAGTGCATTGAAAAATTCTGTCGTGTGCTGCACACTAGCCGGGGTGTAGAAAATATACGTTTTTCCTCTCAGTTATATATTATACAGTGCAGTGAAAAATTGAGTGGTTTGCGGTGCAATAGACGCCGTCTAAACACTACGTTTTTCTTCTCAGATCAGATCAGGCATTCTCACAGGAAGTCTTTTCAGGACCCTACCCAGAGACACAAACCACTGCTCAACAGCAACCTGAGCAGTTGCTCTGTCCTGATGCCCAAAATTTAGAACTTTCACAGTCTGTGGGTGATGAGAGTGTGGACTTAGTGCAAGTAGTGCGTGAAGAGGTGTCGGATGATAATGATGATGATGATAAGACATGGTTGTCAGACAGTGACGTTGTTGTCAGGGCAGTAAGTCCGAGGGGGGAGCAGAGTGAGGAATCGGAGGAAGAGCTGGTGGATGATGAGGTGAATGACCCGAGCTGGGTTGGTAATCCAACTCAAGACAGTGCTTCTGAGGGGGAGGCAAGTGCAGCACCAGAACAGGTTGGAAGAGGCAGTGGGGTGGCCAGAGGGAGAAGCAGGGCCAGAGCAGGTAGATCAGCAACTGTTTCACGGAGTCAAGCTCCGTGCCGAGGCCTAGATGTTCGCAAGTCTGGAGGTTTTTTAAAGAAAGTAAGGATGACCGACGGACTGTGGGGTGCAACCAGTGCCACACCAGGATCAGCAGGGGAGCCACCACTACCAGCCTAACCACTACCAGCATGCGTAGGCATATGAGTGCTAAACACCTGACTCAGTGGAACCAAGGCCATTCACCTCCTGTGGATCACACCACTGCCCCTTCCCCTGTGTCACATGCTGGCTCGGCGAGTCAACCCCCCGCCCAGGAACCCGGCATGAGCGCCTCCCACCCTACAACCACCTCTTCACCTCCATGATCCTCCACAACCTCCACCAATGTGTCCCAGCCCAGCGTTCAGCTGTCTTTGTAGCAGACATTTGAGCGCAAGCGCAAATACAATTCCAGCCACCCACATGCAAAAGCCCTAAACATCCACATCTCCGAATTGTTGAGCCTGGAGATGCTGCCCTGTAGACTGGTAGAGACTGAGGCTTTCTGCAACCTAATGGTGGTGGCTGTCCCTCGGTACTTGGTCCCCAGCCGCCACTATTTTTCCCGATGTGCCGTCCCAGCCCTACACCAGCACGTGTCAGAGAACATTATCCGTGCCCTGACCAACACGGTTAGTGATAAGGTCCACCTAACCACGGACACGTGGACAAGTGCTGCCGGGCAGGGACACTATATCTCCTTGATGGCACATTGGGTTAACCTGGTGGAGGCTGGGACCGAGTCTAACCCTGGGGCTGCTCATGTACTGCCCACACCGAGGATTGCGAGGCCTACCTCGGTCACGGTTTCTCAGATGTACTATGCCTCTTCCTCCAACTCCTCCTCCTCCTCCGAATTACCATCCGTGGGCACGGCACCTTCAGTCGGTAGCTCTAGGTGCAGCAGCAGTGCCGTGGGTAAGCGCCAGCAGGCGCTGCTCAAACTGCTGAGCTTAGGTGACAAAAGACACACCGCCCAAGAGCTGTTACAGTGCATCATGGCGCAGACCGATCTGTGGCTGGCACCGCTGAACCTCAAGCCAGGCATGGTTGTGTGTAACAACGGGCGTAACCTGGTGGCGGCTCTGCAACTCGACAGACTGACACATGTGCCATACCTGGCCCACATGTTCAATCTCATAGTTCAGCGGTTCCTCAAGACATACCCCAATTTGTCAGATTTGCTCACCAAGGTGCGCCGCATCTGTGCGCATTTCCGCAAGTCAACCACAGATGCTGCCACTCTCAGGGCAGCGCAGCGCCGCCTACAGCTGCCCGCTCACCGACTGTTGTGCGACGTGCCCACGAGATGGAATTCAACATTAAACATGTTATCCAGAGTTTACCAGCAGCGCAGAGCGATTGTAGACTGCCAGATGTCAACTTCCACCAGAACTGGTAGTCAGGTCAGTCAGATTCCTCACGTCTACAATGAGGAGTGGACGTGGATGTCTGATATCTGCCAGGTGTTGAGCAAGTTTGAGGCGTCAACACAGATGGTCAGCGGCGATGCCGCCATTATCAGCCTCACCATCCCGCTGCTTTGTCTGTTGAAAAACTCACTGCTCAGCATGAAGTCGGATGCTTTGTGCTTGTCACAAGAGACGGTGGAGGAAGATACGTCGCTTGATAGCCAGAGCACCCTCCGGTCTGTTTCTCAGCGCGTATCGGAGGAGGGGGATGAGGAAGAGGAGGAAGAGGAGGAGAATGTCGGTGAGACAGAAGAGGGTACCAGTGCTCAGTCCTTAACTCTTGAGCGTGTATGGGCTGAAGAGGAGGACTTGGAGGAGGAGGAGGAAATGGAGAGTCAGGCCAGTGAGGAGAGGGATTTCTTGCATGTTGGGACTCTGGCGCACATGGCAGACTTCATGTTAGGCTGCCTATCCTGTGACCCTCGCGTTAGAAGCATTTTTTCAAACACCGATTACTGGGTGTTCACTCTCCTGGACCCACGGTACAAACAGAACCTTTCCACTCTCATCCCTGCAGAGGAAAGGAGTATGAGAGTGAATAGATATCAACAGGCCCTGGTGCACAAGCTGAAACAATCCTTCCCGTCTGGCATGGTTCTGTGGGCCAAGAAGCGGGGGAGAGGAGCCGAGCAGGCAGCTTGTCCAGCACTGGCAGGGGAATGCTCTCCAAGGACTTTGCCAGTTTTATGTCACCCCAGCAAGACACTGTCACCTGTCCCCAGTCTAGGCAGAGTAGGGGGGAGCTGTACAGAAAGATGGTGAGGGAGTACCTAGCTGACCATACCAACGTCCGTAGGGATCACTCTGCTCCATACAACTACTGGGTTTCAAACCTGGACACGTGGCCTGAACTGGCGCTGTACGCCTTGGAGGTGCTGGCCTGCCTTGCCGCTAGCGTGCTGTCAGAGCGGGTATTCAGTGCAGCTGGTGGCATCATCACCGATAAGCGTACACGCCTGTCAACTGACAGCGCTGACAGGCTGACGCTTATTAAAATGAACAAAGCCTGGATTTCACCGGAATTCAAATCTCTTCCGGGGGAAAGCAGCTAAAGATTAACATTACTTATGTATCCGATTCCTCTTCTCTACTCCTCCTACTCCTCCTCCATATCGTCTTTGCCTAACGCTGACCAAAAAAACGCCATTTTTCAGAGGTCCAACTGGCACTCTTTTACCACAATTTTTCAGGATGGCCCCCTACAGGCCCTCTCTTCAAACAATTTTTCTGGAGGTCCACCTACAGGCCCTCTCTCCAAACAATTTTTCCGGAGGTCCACCTACAGGACCTCTCTCCAAACAATTTTTCCGGAGGTCCATCTACAGGCCCTCTCTCCAAACAATTTTTCCGGAGGTCCACCTACAGGCCCTCTCTCCAAACCATTTTTCCGGAGGTCCACCTACAGGCCCTCTCTCCAAACAATTTTTCCGGAGGTCCACCTACAGGCCCTCTCTCCAGTTCCAATTTCCAGTTTTATTTGCGCAAACTGGGATAGGTGTGAAAAATAATATTACCTGCGTATCTATATTGCCCAATATTGGATACGGTAGCAACAAGAAGACCAAACACATGCTGCCCACAGGGTTCCTCAAATTCCTGGTCCACAATGTGAAGGAGCTCGAGGTTCTGTTGATGAGCAACAAGTCCTTCTGTGCAGAAATCGCCCACAACGTCTCCTCAAAGAACCGAAAGACCATTGTGGAGAGAGCGGCACAGCTCGCCATCAAAGTGACGAACCCCAACGCCAGACTGCGCAGCGAAGGGAATGAATAAATATCTCTGTGGTTATTTGTGCTAAAAAAGTTAAATAAACACAAAAAAAAAATTTTGATCTGTTCCTGTGCCTGATCCACCCAAGTTGAATCTGTCCCATCATGAGAAAGTCCCCCCAAGGAGTCCCCACTGTATCTTGCTTCCCATACAACTACTTCCCCCCCCCCCGACACCTGTGTCTCGCCATTGTCCACCACCTCCTCAGACAACACTGGTAAATCTCCACTGTCAGCACACGGAGACTGCAAAAGGTCTTGCGAATTGGGGCAGATAATGTTCTGGGGTAGCACATCAGAGAAGGGGTGACTACGGGGTTCCAGGGAGTACGTGACCACATGCAATCTCCATCTAAAAAGTCATACTGAGGCTCACCACCATGCTTTACACTGCAATCTTATTACTGAGGCTCACCACCATGCTTTACACTGCAATCTTATTGAAAGACAGACAATCAGGGGTTCACCGCCAGGTTGTCAGGCAGCATTTTTAAGTGGGTCACCATTACCGTGTCCCTGAAAATTGCCTTGGGGTCATCGCCAGACTATTTTTATGAAAGGCCATGGGGTTCTATACACACAGTGCTGACGGACGCCCATTAGCCTTTCTAAACACAATTGAATCTGTCCCATCATGAGAAAGTCCCCCCAAGGAGTCCCCACTGTAACTTGCTTCACTTTCAACTACCTCACCCCCCGACACCTGTGTCTCGCCATTGTCCACCACCTCCTCAGACAACACTGGTAAATTCCCAATGTCAGCACACTGAGATTGCAAAAGGTCTTGCGAATTGGGGCAGAGAATGTTCTGGGGTAGCACATGAGAGAAGGGGTGACTATGGGGTTCCAGGGAGTACGTGACCACATGCAATCTCCATCTAAAAAGTCATACTGAGGCTCACCACCATGCTTTACACTGCAATCTTATTACTGAGGCTCACCACCATGCTTTACACTGCAATCTTATTGAAAGACAGACAATCAGGGGTTCACCGCCAGGTTTTCAGGCAGCATTTTTAAGTGGGTCACCATTACCGTGTCCCTGAAAATTGCCTTGGGGTCATCGCCAGACTATTTTTATGAAAGGCCATGGGGTTCTATACACACAGTGCTGACGGAAGCCCATCAGCCTTTCTAAACACAATTGAATCTGTCCCATCATGAGAAAGTCCCCCCAAGGAGTCCCCACTGTAACTTGCTTCCCATACAACTACCTCACCCCCCAACACCTGTGTCTCGCCATTGTCCACCACCTCCTCAGACAACGCTGGTAAATCCCCACTGTCAGCACACGGAGACTGCAAAAGGTCTTGCGAATTGGGGCAGAGAATGTTCTGGGGTAGCACATCAGAAAAGGGGTGACTATGGGGTTCCAGGGAGTACGTGACCACATGCAACCTCCATCTAAAAAGTCATACTGAGGCTCACCACCACGCTTTACACTGCAATCTTATTAGTGAGGCTCACCACCATGCTTTACACTGCAATCTTATTGACAGACAGACAATCAGGGGTTCACCGCCAGGTTGTCAGGCAGCATTTTTAAGTGGGTCACCATTACCGTGTTCCTGAAAATTGCCTTGGGGTCATCCCCAGACTACTGGCCAGATTTAGAAAAAATGGTGCAATTAGGGAGCCTCAGAGGCATCCCCACATGCTGCCCCTGCTGTTTCCTGTCCATTTCCGTGGTGTTTCCTTAATTTTCTGAGGTTTCCAGGTTTTCACCCAGCCTTCCCTAGGCAGAGCCGCGGTCCCCTGCAAAAAATGCTCGAGTCTCCCATTGACTTAAATGGGGTTCGTTATTCTAAACGAGCACCCGAGCATCGGGAAAAGTTCGATTCGAATAACGAGCACCCGAGCATTTTAGTGCTCGCTCATCTCTAGTGATGACGCCACCAGCTGCACTGAATACCCGCTCTGACAGCACGCTAGCGGCAGGGCAGGCCAGCACCTCCAAGGCGTACAGCGCCAGTTCAGGCCACGTGTCCAGGTTTGAAACCCTGTAGTTGTATGGAGCAGAGTGATCCCTACGGACGTTGGTATGGTCAGCTAGGTACTCCCTCACCATCTTTCTGTACAGCTCCCCCCTACTCTGCCTAGACGGGGGACAGGTGACAGTGTCTTGCTGGGGTGACATAAAACTGGCAAAGGCCTTGGAGAGCGTTCCCCTGCCAGTGCTGGACAAGCTGCCTGCTCGCCTCCTCTCCCCCGATACTTGGCCTACAGAACCATGCCCTCTGCCGCTAGCGGCGTCAGATGGGAAGGATTGTTTCAGCTTGTGCACCAGGGCCTGTTGATATTGATTCACTCTCATACTCCTTTCCTCTACAGGGATGAGAGTGGAAAGGTTCTGCTTGTACCGTGGGTCCAGGAGAGTGAACACTCAGTAATCGGTGTTTGAAAAAATGCTTCTAACGCGAGGGTCACGGGATAGCCAGCCTAACATGAAGTTTGCCATGTGCGCCAGAGTCCCAACACGCAAGAATTCCCTCTCCTCACTGGCCTGACTCTCCATTTCCTCCTCCTCCTCCTCCAAGTCCTCCTCTTCAGCCCATACACGCTCATGAGTTAAGGACTGAGCACTGGTACCCTCTTCTGTCTCGCCGACATTCTCCTCCTCTTCCTCCTCATCCCCCTCCTCCGATACGCGCTGAGAAACAGACCGGAGGGTGCTCTGGCTATCAAGCGACGTATCTTCCTCCACCGTCTCTTGTGACAAGCGCAAAGCATCCGACTTCATGCTGAGCAGTGAGTTGTTCAACAGGCAAAGCAGTGGGATGGTGAGGCTGATAATGGCGGCATCGCCGCTGACCATCTGTGTTGACTCCTCAAAGTTGCTCAACACCTGGCAGATATCAGACATCCACGTCCACTCCTCATTGTAGACTTGAGGAATCTGACTGACCTGACTACCAGTTCTGGTGGAAGTTGACATCTGGCAGTCTACAATCGCTCTGCGCTGCTGGTAAACTCTGGATAACATGTTTGATGTCGAATTCCATCTTGTGGGCACGTCGCACAACAGTCGGTGAGCGGGCAGTTGTAGGCGGCGCTGCGCTGCCCTGAGAGTGGCAGCATCTGTGGTCGACTTGCGGAAATGCGCACAGATGCGGCGCACCTTGGTGAACAAATCAGAAAGATTGGGGTATGTCTTGAGGAACCGCTGAACTATTAGATTGAACACGTGGGCCAGGCATGGCACATGTGTCAGTCTGCCGAGTTGCAGAGCCGCCACCAGGTTATGTCCGTTGTCACACACAACCATGCCTTGCTTGAGGTTCAGCGGTGCCAGCCCCACATCGGTCTGCGCCGTGATGCCCTGTAACAGCTCTTGGGCGGTGTGCCTTTTGTCACCTAAGCTCAGCAGTTTGAGCACCGCCTGGTGGCGCTTACCCACGGCACTGCTGCTGCGCCTAGAGCTACCGACTGAAGGCGCCGTGCCCACAGATGGTAATTCGGAGGAGGAGGTGGAGGAGGAGGAGGGGTCGGAGGAGGAGGCATAGTATGTCTGAGAGACCGTGACCGAGGTAGGCCCCGCAATCCTCGGTGTGGGCAGTACATGAGCGGCCCCAGGGTCAGTCTCGGTCCCAGCCTCCACCAAGTTAACCCAATGTGCCGTCAGTGAGATGTAGTGTCCCTGCCCGGCAGCACTTGTCCACGTGTCCGTGGTTAGGTGGACCTTCTCAGAAACAGCGTTGGTCAGGGCACGGAGGATGTTCTCTGACACGTGCTGGTGTAAGGCTGGGCTGGCACATCGGGAAAAATAGTGGCGGCTGGGGACCGAATACCGAGGGGCAGCCACCGCCATGAGATTGCGAAAGGCCTCGGTCTCTACCAGCCTATAGGGCAGCATCTGCAGGCTCAGCAATTTGGAGATGTTGACATTGAGGGCTTGGGCATGTGGGTGGGTGGAACTGTATTTCCTCTTGCGCTCCAGCGTCTGCTGTAAAGACAGGTGAATGCTGCGCTGGGACACATTGGTGGACACTGTGGAGGATCGTGGAGGCAAAGGTGTGGTTTTCCGGTGGGAGGCGCTCGTGCCGGGGTCCTGGGCAGGGGGTTGACTAGCAGAGGCAGCGAGTGACACAGGGGAAGGAGCAGTAGTGTGACACGCAGGAGGTGGTGAACGGCCTTGGTTCCATTGAGTGGGGTGTTTAGCACTCATATGCCTGCGCATGCTGGTGGTGGTTAGGCTAGTAGTGGTGGCACCCCTGCTGATCCTGGTGTGGCACAGGTTGCACACCACAGTCCGTCGGTCATCCTCACTTTCTTTAAAGAACCTCCAGACTTGCGAACATCTAGGCCTCGCCACTGGAGCTTCACTACGTGAAACAGTTGCTGCTGATGCACCACT
>ONZH01005714.1:0-50062 GCA_900303285.1 Rhinella marina | reverse complement strand
CTGAGGAGGAGCACAGCCACTACAATCACTGCACCTGTACTATAATCACTGAGGAGGAGCACAGCACTACAATCACTGCACCTGTACTATAAATCACTGAGGAGGAAGCACAGCCAACAAAAAAGCAATCACTAAAAACCTTAAATCACTGCACCTGTACTATATCACTGCAGGAGGAGCACAGCACTACAATCACTACACCTGTACTATAATCACTGAGGAGGAGCAAGCACTACAATCACTGCACTGTACTATAATCATGAGGGTGGAGCACAGGCAGCACAGCACTACAATCAGCACCTGTACACACTGTGCACTATAAATCACTGAGGAGGAGCACAGCACTACAATCACTGCACCTGTACTATAATCACTGAGGAGGAGCACAGCACTACAATCACTGCACCTGTACTATAATCACTGAGGAGGAGCACAGCACTACAATCACTACACCTGTACTATAATCACTGAGGAGGCAGCACAGCACTACAATCACTACACCTGTACTATAATCACTGAGGAGGAGGAGGATCACAGCACTACAATCACTGCACCTGTACTATAATCACTGAGGTGGAGCACAGCACTACAATCACTGCACCTGTACTATAATCACTGAGGTGGAGCACAGCACTACAATCACTGCACCTGTACTATAATCACTGAGGAGGAGCACAGCACTACAATCACTGCACCTGTACTATAATCACTGAGGAGGAGCACAGCACTACAATCACTGCACCTGTACTATAATCACTGAGGAGGAGCACAGCACTACAATCACTACACCTGTACTATAATCACTGAGGAGGAGCACAGCACTACAATCACTAACATCACTGTACTATAACACTGAGGAGGAGAAGCACTACAATCACTGCACCTGTACTATAATCACTGAGGAGGAGCACAGCATACAATACTACCTGTACTATAATCACTGAGGAGGGCACAGGCACCTGCACCAGCACTACAATCACTAACACCTGTATATAATCACTGAGGAGGAGACAGCACTACAATCACTGCACCTGTACTATAATCCTGAGGAGGAGCACAGCACTACAATCACTGCACCTTGTACTATAATCACTGAAGGAGGAGCACAGCACTACAATCACTGCACTGTACTATAATCATAATATCACTGCACCTGGAGGTGGAGCACAGCACTACAATCACTGCACCTGTACTATAATCACTGAGGAGGAGCAAGCATACAATCACTGCACCTGTACTATAATCAACTGAGGAGGAGCACAGCACTACAATCCACTGCACCTGTACTATAATCACTGAGGAGGAGCACAGCACTACAATCCTGCACCTGTACTATAATCACTGAGGGGAGCACAGCACTACAATCACTGCACCTGTACTATAATCACTGAGGAGGAGCACAGCACTACAATCACTGCACCTGTACTATAATCACTGAGGAGGAGCAGCAGCACTACAATCACTACCTGTACTATAATCACTGAGGTGGAGCACAGCACTAATCACTGACCTGTACTATAATCACTGAGGAGGAGGCACAGCACTACAATCACTGCACCTGTACTATAATCACTGAGGAGGAGCACAGCACTACAATACTGCACCTGTTACTATATCACTGAGGAGGAGCACAGCACTACAATCACTGCACCTGTACTATAATCACTGAGGAGGAGCACAGCACTACAATCAACTGCACCTGTACTATAATCACTGAGGAGGAGCACAGCGCTACAATCACACACCTGTACTATAATCACTGAGGGAGGAGCACAGCACTACAATCACTACACTGACTATAATCACTGAGGAGGAGCACAGCATTACAATCACTGCCCTGTACTATAAATCACTGAGGTGGGCACAGCACTACAATCACTGCACCTGTAACTATAATCACTGAGGAGGAGCACAGCACTAACATCACTGCACCTGTACTATAATCACTGAGGTGGAGCACAGCACTACAATCACTGCACCTGTACTATAATCACTGAGGAGGAGCACAGCACTACAATCACTGCACCTGTACTATAATCACTGAGGAGGAGCACAGCACTTACAATCACTGCCCTGTATATAATCACTGAGGAGGAGCACAGCACTACAATCACTGCACCTGTACTGTAATCACTGAGGAGGAGCACAGCACACAATCACTGCACCTGTACTTATCACTGGCAGGAGGAGCAACAGCACACAATCACGCACCTCACTACTACTAATCACTGAGGAGGAGCACAGCACTTACCAATCCACTGCACCTGTACTATAATCACTGAGGAGGAGAGACAGCACTACAATCACTGCACCTGTACTATAATCACTGAGGAGGAGCACAGCTACATCACTGCACCTGTCTACTAAACACTGACTGGTGGAGCACAGCACTACAATCACTGCACCTGTACTATAATCATGAGGAGGAGCACAGAGGTGGAGCACTGCACCTGCACTACTACAATCACTGCACCTTATATAATCACTGAGGAGAGCACAGCACTACAATCACTGCACTGTACTATAATCACTGCACCTGTACTATAATCACTGAGGAGGAGCACAGCACTGTACTATAATCACTGCACTACAATCACTGCACTATAATCACTGAGGAGGAGCACAGCACTACAAATCACTGCACCTGTACTATAATCACTGAGGAGGAGCACAGCACTACAATCACTGCACCTGTATAAATCACTGAGGAGGAGCACAGCACTACAATCCACTGCACCTGTACTCACTAGAAGGAGGAGCACAGCACAATCACTGCACCTGTAATCATACTACAATCACTGCACCTGTACTATAATCACTGAGGAGGAGACAGCACTACAATCACTGCACCTGTACTATAATCACTGAGGAGGAGCACAGCACTACAATCACTGCACCTGTACATCACTTGTACTATAATCATGAGGGGAGCACAGCAACCTGTACTATAATCACTGCCCTGTACTATAATCACTGAGGAGGAGCAACAGCACTACAATCACTGCACCTGTACATAATCTGAGGTGGCACAGCACAGCACTACAATCACTGGCACCTGTACTATAATCACTGAGGAGGAGCACAGCCTACAATCACCTGCACCTGCACTATAAATCACTGAGGAGGAGCACAGCACTACAATCACTGCACCTGTACTATAATCACTGAGGAGGAGCAGCACTAAATCACTGTACTAATCACTGAGGAGGAGCACAGCATAATCACTGCAGGAGGAGCACACACTACAATCACTGCACCTGTACTATAATCACTGAGGAGGAGCACAGCACTACAATCACTGCACCTGTACTATAATCACTGAGGAGGAGCACAATCACTACAATCACACTGCACTGCATATAATCACTGAGGAGGAGGCACAGCACTACATCACTGCACCTGTCTATAATCACTGAGGAGGAGCACAGCACTGTACAAATCACTACATCACTACAAGCACTACAATCACTGCACTGTATTATCACTGAGGAGCAAGCATACAATCACTGCACCTGACTATAATCACTGAGGAGGAGCACAGCACTACAATCACTGCACTGTACTTAATCACTGAGGAGGAGCACAGCACTACAATCACTGCACCTGTACTATAATCACTGAGGAGGAGCACAGCACTACAATCACTGCACCTGTACTATAATCACTGAGGAGGAGCACAGCACTACAATCACTGCACCTGTACTATAATCACTGAGGAGGAGCAACAGCACTACAATCACTGCACCTGTACTATAATCACTGAGGAGGAGCACAGCACTACAATCACTCCACCTGTACTATAATCACTAGGAGGAGCACAGCACTACAAATCACTGCACCTGTACTATATCACTGAAGGAGGAGCACAGCACTAAATCACTGCACCTGACATAATCACTGAGGAGGAGCACAGCACTACATCACTGCACCTGTACTATAATCACTGAGGAGGAGCACACACTACAATCACTACACTGTACTATAATCACTGAGGAGGAGGCACAGCACTACAATCACTGCACCTGCTACTTAATCACTGAGGTGGAGCACAGCACTACATCACTGCACCTGTACTATAACTCTGTACTATGAAGGGGGAGCACAGCACTACAATCACTGCACCTGTACTATAATCACTGAGGAGGAGCACAGCACTACAATCACTGCACCTGTACTATAATCACTGAGGTGAAGCACAGCACTACAATCACTTGCACCTGTACTATAATCACTGAGGAGGAGCACAGGCACCTACTATAATCACTGCACAGCACCTGTACTATAATCACTGAGGAGGAGCACACACTACAATCACTGACCTGTACTATAATCACTGAGGAGGAGCACAGCACTACAATCACTCCACCTGTACTATAATCACTGAGGAGGCACAGCATAACAATCACTGCACCTGTACTATAATCACTGAGGAGAGAGCACTACAATCACACCTGTACATCACTACAACAATCACTGCACCTGTACTATAATCACTGAGGAGGAGCACAGCACTACTCACTGCTCCTGTTACTATATCACTGATGAGAGACAGCACTACAATCACTGCACCTGTACTAATAATCACTGAGGAGGAGCACAGCACTACAATCACTACACCTGTACTATAATCACTGAGGTGGAGCACAGCACTACAATCATGCACCTGTACTATAATCACTGAGGAGAGCACAGCACTACAATCACTGCACCTGTACTATAAATCACTGAGGAGGAGCAACAGCACTACAATACACTGCACCTGTACTATAATCACTGAGGAGGAGCACAGCACTACACACTGCACGTACTATAATCACTGAGAGGAGCACAGCACTACAATCACTGCACCTGTACTATAATCACGAGGAGGAGCACAGCACTACAATCACTGCACCTGTACTATAATCACTGAGGAGGAGCACAGCACTACAATCACTGCACCTGTACTTAATCACTGAGGTGGAGCACAGCACTACAATCACTACACTGTACTATAATCACGAGGAGGAGCACAGCTACAGCACTACAATTCAACTGCACCTGTACTATAATCACTGAGGAGGAGCACAGCACTACAATCACTGCACCTGTACTATAATCACTGAGAGGAGCACAGCAACTACAATCACTGCACCTGTACTACTTAATCACACTGAGGAGGAGCACAGCACTACATCACTGCACCTGTACTAATAATCACTGAGGGGAAGCACAGCACTCCATCACTGCCACCTGTACTATAAATCACTGAGGAGGAGCACAGCATACAATCACTCCACCTGTACTATAATCACTGAGGTGGAGCACAGCACTACAATCACTGCTCCTGTACTATAATCATAGAGGTGGAGCACAGATACAATCACTGCACCTGTACTATAATCATGAGGAGGAGCAACAGCACTACAATCACTGCACTGTACTATATCACTGGGAGGAGCACAAGCACTACAATCACTGACCTGTACTATAATCACTGAGGAGGAGCACAGCACTACAATCACTGCACCTGTACTATAATCACCGAGGAGGAGCACAGCACTACAATTACTGCCCTGTACTATAATCATGAGGAGGAGCACAGCACTACAATCACTGCACCTGTACTATAATCACTGAGGAGGAGCACAGCACTACAATCACTGCCTGTACTATAATCACTGAGGAGGAGCACAGCACTACAATCACTGCACCTGTACTATAATCACGAGGAGGAGCACAGCACTACAATCACTGCACCTGTACTATAATCACTGAGGAGGAGCACAATACTGTACTATAATCACTGCACACACTACAATCACTACAACCACTATAATCACTGAGGAGGAGCACAGCACTACAATCATGCACCTGTACTATAATCACTGAGGAGGAGCACAGCACTACAATCACTGCACCTGTTATAATCACTGAGGAGGAGCACAGCACTACAATCACTGCACCTGTACTATAATCACTGAGGAGAGCACAGCACTACAATCACTGCAACCTGTACTATAATCACTGAGTGGAGCACAGCACTACAATCACTGACCTGTACTATAATCACTGAGGAGGAGCACAGCACTACAATCACTGCACCTGTACTATATCACTGAGGAGGAGCACAGCACTACAATCACTGCTCCTGTCTATAATCACTGAGGTGGAGCACAGCACTACAATCACTGCACCTGTACTATAATCACTGAGGTGGAGCACAGACTACAATCACTGCACCTGTACTATAATCACTGAGGAGGAGCACAGCACTACAATCACTGCACCTGTACTATAATCACTGAGGAGGAGCACAGCACTACAATCACTACACCTGTACTATAATCACTGAGGGGACAGCACAAACTACATCACTGCACCTGTTTATAATCACTGAGGAGGAGCACAGCACTACAATCCTACACACTGTACTATAATCACTGAGGAGGAGCACAGCACTACAATCACTGCACCTGTACTATAATCACTGAGGAGGAGCACAGCACTACAATCACTGCACCTGTACTATAATCACTGAGGAGGAGCACAGCACTACAATCACTGCACCTGTACTATAATCACTGAGGAGGAGCACAGCACTACAATCACTGCACCTGACTATAATCACTGAGGAGGAGAGAGGGAGGAGAGCACAGCACTCAATCACTGCACCTGTACTATAATCACTGAGGAGAGCACAGCAGCAACTACACAACCTGCACTGACACCTGTACTATAATCACTGAGGAGGAGCACGCACTGCACTATCACTGCTGTACTGTAACAATCACAGCTGTCAAATGTAACTTATAATCATGAGGAGGAGCACAGCAACTACAATACAAATCACTGCACCTGTACTATAATCACTGAGGAGGAGCACAGCAAACACACTACAAACAGCACCTGTCTGTACTATAATCACTGAGGAGAGCACAGCACTACAAGCACATGTACTATAATCACTGAGGAGGAGCACAGAACAATCACTGCACCTGTACTATAATCACTGAGGAGGAGCACTAGACTGCTGAATACTAATCACTGAGGGGAGCACAGCACTACAATCACTGCACTGTACTATAATCACTGAGGAGGAGCACAGCACACATCACTGCTCCTGTACTATAATCACTGAGGAGGAGCACATCACTACAATCACTGCACCTGTACTATAATCACTGAGGAGGAGCACAGCACTACAATCACTGCACTGTACTATAATCACTGAGGAGGAGCACAGCACTACAATCATGCACCTGTACTATAATCACTGAGGAGGAGCACAGCACTACAATCACTGCACCTGTACTATAATCACTGAGGAGGAGCACAGCACTACAATCACTGCACCTGTACTATAATCACTGAGGAGGGCACAGCTACAATCACTGCCTGTACTATTCACTGAGGAGGAGCCACAGCACTACAATCATGCACCTGTACTATTCATGAGGGGAAGGAGCACAGCACTACAATCACTGCACCTGTACTATAATCACTGAGGAGGAGCACAGCACTACAATCACTGCACCTGTACTATAATCACTGAGGAGGAGCACAGCACTACAATCACTGCACCTGTACTATAATCACTGGAGCACAGCACTACATCATACGTACTATAATCACTGAGGTGGAGCACAGCACTACAATCACTGCACCTGTACTATAATCACTGAGGTGGAGCAGACCCTCCTGGTGACGGATCTCTTCTTGTTTCAGGTCTGTGGACGGATCTGGAGATTTCCTACAACGGATCTTTTCTTATGACTTTAGAAACAAAAATGAACCTGACCCGACTGGGGAAGGAGCCGCTCGGGGAAGCCTTGAAAGTGGGCGAGAGCGGGAAAGAAGGGTGTGGATGAGTATGATGAGTGTGGGGTTAGTGGTGGGATGATGGTGGAGTAGATGATGTGGGTAGTGGTGGATGCTGGGGGAGTAAGATGATGTGGGTAGTGGTGGATGATGTGGAGGTAGATGATGTGGGTAGTGGTGGATGCGGGTGGAGTAGATGATGTGGGTAGTGGTGATGATGGGTGGAGTAGATGATGTGGGTAGTGGTGGATGATGGGTGAGGGCGTAGTAGATGATGTGGGTAGTGGTGGATGATGGGTGGAGTAGATGATGTGGGTAGTGTGGATGATGGGTGAGTAGATGATGTGGGGTAGTGGTGGATGCTGGGTGGAGTAGATGATGTGGGTGGAGTGGTGGAGTGTAGATGGTAGTGGGTGAGTAGATGATGTGGGGGTGATGATGGGTGGTGATGATGTGGGAGTGGTGGATGTGGGGAGTAGTGATGTGGATGGATGGGTGGAGTTAGATGATGTGGGTAGTGGTGGATGATGGGTGGAGTATATATGTGGTTGTGGGATGGGTGGAGTGTGTGTGGATTGATGGGTGTAGATGATTGGGTGTGGTGGTGGTGGTGGATGGGATGGGTGGAGTAGATGATGTGGGGTAGGTGGATGATGGGTGGAGTGATGATGTGGGTAGTGGTGGATGATGGGTGGAGTAGATGATGTGGGTAGTGGTGGATGCTGGGTGGAGTAGATGATGTGGGGTAGTGGTGGATGATGGGTGGAGTAGATGATGTGTGGTAGTGGTGGATGATGGGTGGAGTAGATGATGTGGGTAGTGGTGGATGATGGGTGGAGAGTGGGTGGATGATGTGGAGTAGTGTGGATGATGGGTGGAGTAGATGATGTGGGGTAGTGGTGGATGATGGGTGGAGTAGAATGATGTGGGTAGTGGTGATGATGGTGGAGTAGATGATGTGGGGTAGTGGTGGATGATGGGTGAGTAGGATGATGTGGTGGAGATGATGTGGGTAGTGGTGGATGCTGGTGGAGTAGATGAGTGGGGTAGTGGTGGATGATGGGTGAGTAGATGATGTGGGTAGTGGTGGATGATGGGTGGAGTAGATGATGTGCGGTAGTGGTGGATGAATGGGTGGAGTAGATGTGTGGGGTAGTGGTGGATGCTGGGTGGAGTAGATGATGTGGGTAGTGGTGGATGATGGGTGGAGTAGATGATGTGGGTAGTGGTGGATGATGGGTGTGAGTAGATGATGTGGGTAAGTGGTGGATGATGGGTGGAGTAGATGATGTGGGTAGTGGTGGATGTGGGTGTGATGAGTGGTTAGTGGTGGATGATGGGTGGAGTAAGATGATGTGGGGTAGTGGTGGATGCTGGGTGGAGTAGATTGATGTGGGTAGTGTGGGATGATGGGAGTGATGAGTAGATGATGTGGGTAGTGTGGATGATGGGTGGAGTAGATGATGTGGTAGTGGTGGATGATGGTGGAGTAGATGATGTGGTAGTGGTGGATGATGGGTGGAGTAGATGATGTGGGTAGTGGTGTGAGTGATGAGTGGAGTGTGGTGGTGGATGAGAGTAGATGTGGGTAGTGGTGGATGATATGGGTGGAGTAGATGATGTGGGTAGTGGTGGATGATGGGTGGAGTAGATGATGTGGGTGGTGGATGATGTGTGGGGTAGATGATGATGGGGTAGTGGTGGATGATGGGTGGAGTAGATGATGTGGTAGTGGTGGATGATGGGTGGAGTAGATGATGTGGGTAGTGGTGGATGATGGGTGAGTAGATGATGTGGGTAGTGGTGGATGATGGGTGGAGTAGATGATGTGGTAGTGGTGGATGATGGAGTGGTAGTAGATGATGTGGGTAGTGTGGATGATGGGTGGAGTAGATGATGTGTGGGTAGTGGTGGATGATGGGTGGAGTCATGAGTTGATTAAGTTTGGAGTATTAATGAGTTTGTCCATCTTTCTCTTTGCCTCCGCCTGGGAATTCTGATGGGTGAGTGTAAGATACGGAACGCTAAGCGCCGCTCCCCCTGTGGTCACTTGACACTGATAGTATCCGCAGTGGGTGGAGCTCAGGACCTCCTCCCCGACCTGTGTGTATAAAGTAAATGGACCCCCTCCCCGACCTGTGTGTATAAAGTAATGGACCCCTCCCCCGACCTGTGTGTATAAAGTAATGGACCCCCTCCCCCGACCTGTGTGTGTAAAGTCATGGACCCCCTTGCAGTAGTCCTCTGCCCTCCCCCGACCATTTACAGACATGATGTAAATGTTGGGTTGCCTCCTCTGAATCCTGTCACTACCCACAATGCCTTGCAGGTTGTGATGGGTACGTGCCCTTCACAGCGAGGTTGGAGGCTGTGTGATGCTCATACCTCTGCCTGTTGTCTCCATCAGCACCAGACCGAGGGCCTATTACCTGGCGGACAGCGATGAAGAGTCGTCCAGCGCTGGATCATCTGATGAAGAAGACGCAGCAGAGATAACCAGCGACCGGCTGCAGACACCCGGAGCAGAGGGGTAAGCTTCTGCTCAACCTGATCATGTGCTGAACGGCCAAAAAACTCTGGTGTGTACCTCAGGGGCAGGGTCATATGTATGACTGACAGCTGTGACTTCTCCTCAGGGGCGGGGTCACATGTATGACTGACAGCTGTGACTTCTCCTCAGGGGCAGGGTCACATGTATGACTGGCAGCTGTGACTTCTCCTCAGGGGCAGGGTCACATGTATGACTGACAGCTGTGGCTTCTCCTCAGGGGCGGGGTCACATGTATGACTGACAGCTGTGGCTTCTCCTCAGGGCGGGGTCACATGTATGACTGGCAGCTGTGATTTCTCCTCAGGGGCTGGGTCACATGTATGACTGACAGCTGTGGCTTCTCCTCAGGGACGGGGTCACATGTATGACTGACAGCTGTGACTTCTCCTCAGGGGCAGGGTCACATGTATGACTGACAGCTGTGGCTTCTCCTCAGGGGACGGGTCACATGTATGACTGACAGCTGTGACTTCTCCTCAGGGGCAGGGTCACATGTATGACTGGCAGCTGTGATTTCTCTCGGGCAGGGTCACATGTATGACTGACAGCTGTGGCTTCTCCTCAGGGGCAGGGTCACATGTATGACTGGCAGCTGTGATTTCTCCTCAGGGGCGGGGTCACATGTATGACTGACAGCTGTGGCTTTCCTCAGGGGCGGGGTCAATGTATGACTGACAGCTGGTGGCGGTCACATGTATGACTGACAGGGGACGGGGTCACATGTATGACTGACAGCTGTGACTTCTCCTCAGGGGCAGGGTCACATGTATTGACTGGCAGCTGATTTCTCCTCAGGGCAAGGGTCACATGTATGACTGACAGCTGTGACTTCTCCTCAGGGGCAGGTCACATGTATGACTGACAGCTGTGGCTTCTCCTGCAGGTCCTCCCTGCATTTCTGTGTGCAGAGTCCTCCCTGCAGTCTCTTTCTCTGTGTGGCAGAGTCCTCCCTGCAGTCTCTTTCTCTGTGTGTGCAGAGTCCTCCTGCAGTCCTCTTTCTCTGTGTGTGCAGAGTCCTCCCTGCAGTCTCTTTTCTCTGTGTGCAGAGTCCTCCCTGCAGTCTCTTTCTCTGTGTGCAGAGTCCTCCCTGCAGTCTCTTTCTTTCTGTGTGCAGAGTCCTCCCTGCAGTCTCTTTCTGTGTGCAGAGTCCTCCCTGCAGTCTCTTTCTGTGTGCAGAGTCCTCCCTGCAGTCTCTTTCTGTGTGCAGAGCAAGTCTCTTTCTGTGTGCTGCCTCTGCAGCTCTCTTCTCTGTGTGCAGAGTCCTCCCTGCAGTCTCTTTCTGTGGTGCAGCTCAGTCCCTCCCTGCAGTCTTTCTCTGTGCAGTCTCCCTGCAGTCTCTTTCTGTGTGCAGAGTCCTCCCTGCAGTCTCTTTCTGTGTGCAGAGTCCTCCCTGCAGTCTCTTTTCTGTGTGCAGAGTCCTCCCTGCAGTCTCTTTCTGTGTGCAGAGTCCTCCCTGCATGTGTGCAGAGTCCTCCTGCAGTCTCTTTCTGTGTGCAGAGTCCTCCCTGCAGTCTTTTCTCTGTGTGCAGGTCTCCCTGCAGTCTCTTCTCTGTGTTGCAGAGTCTTTTTCTCTGCTGTGCAGTCCTCCTGCAGTCTCTCTTCTGTGTGCAGAGTCCTCCCTGCAGTCTCTTTCTCTGTGTGCAGAGTCCTCCCTGCCAGTCTCTTTCTCTGTGTGCAGAGTCCTCCCTGCAGCTCTTTCTCTGTGTGCAGAGTCCTCCCTGCAGTCTCTTTCTCTGTGTGCAGAGTCCTCCCTGCAGTCTCTTTCTCTGTGTGCAGAGTCCTCCCTGCAGTCTCTTTCTCTGTGTGCAGAGTCCTCCCTGCCAGTCTTTCTCTGTGTGCAGAGTCCTCCCTGCAGTCCTTTCTCTGTGTGCAGAGTCCTCCCTGCAGTCTCTTTCTCTGTGTTGCAGAGTCCTCCCTGCAGTCTCTTTCTCTGTGTGCAGAGTCCTCCCTGCAGTCTCTTTCTCTGTGTGCAGAGTCCTCCCTGCAGTCTCTTTCTCTGTGTGCAGTCCTCCCTGCAGTCTCTTTCTCTGTGTGCAGAGTCCTCCCTGCAGTCTCTTTCTCTGTGTGCACAGTCCTCCCTGCAGTCTCTTTCTGTGTGCACAGTCCTCCCTGCAGTTCTTTCTGTGTGCAGAGTCCTCCCTGCAGTCTCTTTCTGTGTGCAGAGTCCTCCCTGCCAGTCTCTGCAGTCTCTTTTGTGTGCAGAGTCCTCCCTGCAGTCTCTTCTGTGTGCAGAGTCCTCCCTGCAGTCTCTTTCTGTGTGCAGTGCAGTCTTTTCTGTGTGCAGAGTCCTCCTGCAGTCTCTTTCTCTGTGTGCAGAGTCCTCCCTGCAGTCTCTTTCTCTTTGTGCAGAGTCCTCCTGCAGTCTCTTTTCTGTGTGCAGAGTCCTCCCTGCAGTCTCTTTCATCTGTGTGCAGAGTCCTCCCTGCAGTCTCTTTCTCTGTGTTGCAGAGTCCTCCCTGCAGTCTCTTTCTCTGTGTGCAGAGTCCTCCCTGCAGTCTCTTTCTCTGTGTGCAGAGTCCTCCCTGCAGTCTCTTTCTCTGTGTGCAGAGTCTCTCCTGCAGTCTCTTTCTCTGTGTGCAGAGTCCTCCCTGCAGTCTCTTTTCTCTGTGTGCAGAGTCCTCCCTGCAGTCTCTTTCTCTGTGTGCAGAGTCCTCCCTGCAGTCTCTTTCTCTGTGTGCAGAGTCTCTTTCCTGTGTGCAGTCCTGCAGAGTCTCTTTCTCTGTGTGCAGAGTCCTCCCTGCAGTCTCTTCTCTGTGTGCAGAGTCCTCCCTGCAGTCTCTTTCTCTGTGTGCAGAGTCCTCCCTGCAGTCTCTTTCTCTGTGTGCAGCAGTTCCTCCCTGCAGTCTCTTTCTCTGTGTGCAGAGTCCTCCCTGCAGTCTCTTTCTCTGTGTGCAGAGTCCTCCCTGCAGTCTCTTTCTCTGTGTGCAGAGTCCTCCCTGCCAGTCTCTTTCTCTGTGTGCAGAGTCCTCCCTGCAGTCCTCTTTCTCTGTGTGTGCAGAGTCCTCCCTGCAGTCTCTTTCTCTGTGTGCAGAGTCTCTTTCCTGCAGTTCTCTTTCTCTGTGTGCAGTCTCCTCTCCTGCAGTCTCTCTTTTCTCTGTGTGCAGAGTCCTCCCTGCAGTCTCTTTCTCTGTGTGCAGAGTCCTCCCTGCAGTCTCTTTCTCTGTGTGCAGATCCTCCCTGCAGTCTCTTTTCTCTGTGTGCAGAGTCCTCCCTTGCAGTCTCTTTCTCTGTGTGGCAGAGTCCTCCCTGCAGTCTCTTTCTCTGTGTGCAGAGTCCTCCCTGCAGTCTCTTTCTCTGTGTGCCAGAGTCCTCCCTTGCAGTCTCTTTCTCTGTGTGCAGAGTCCTCCCTGCAGTCTCTTCTCTGTGTGCAGAGTCCTCCCTGCAGTCTCTTCTCTGTGTGCAGAGTCTCTGCAGTCTCTTTCTCTGTGCAGAGTCCTCCCTGCAGTCTCTTTCTCTGTGTGCAGAGTCCTCCTGCAGTCTCTTTCTCTGTGTGCAGAGTCCTCCCTGCAGTCTCTTTCTCTTGTGTGTGCAGAGTCCTCCCTGCAGTCTCTTTTCTCTGTGTGCAGAGTCCTCCCTGCAGTCTCTTTCTCTGTGTGCAGAGTCCTCCCTGCAGTCTCTTTCTCTGTGTGCAGAGTCCTCCCTGCAGTCTCTTTCTCTGTGTGGCAGAGTCCTCCCTGCATGTCTCTTTCTCTGTTGTGCAGAGTCCTCCCTGCAGTCTCTTTCTCTGTGTGCAGAGTCCTCCCTGCAGTCTCTTTCTCTGTGTGCAGAGTCCTCCCTGCAGTCTCTTTCTCTGTGTGCAGAGTCCTCTTCTCTGTGTGCAGAGTCCTCCTTCTCTTTCTCTGTGTGCAGAGTCCTCCTGCAGTCTCTTTCTCTGTGTGCAGAGTCCTCCCTGCAGTCTCTTTCTCTCCCTGTGGTGCAGAGTCCTCCCTGCAGTCTCTTTCTCTGTGTGCAGAGTCCTCCCTGCAGTCTCTTTCTCTGTGTGCAGAGTCCTCCCTGCAGTCTCTTTCTCTGTGTGCAGAGTCCTCCCTGCAGTCTCTTTCTCTGTGTGCAGAGTCCTCCCTGCAGTCTCTTTCTCTGTGTTGCAGAGTCCTCCCTGCAGTCTCTTTTCTCTGTGTTGTCTGCAGAGTCCTCCCTGCAGTCTCTTTCTCTGTGTGCAGAGTCCTCCCTGCAGTCTCTTTCTCTGTGTGCAGAGTCCTCCCTGCAGTCTCTTTATTCCGGTCTAGCCTTGCGTCTCTCTCTTGCAGGTATGTGGGGCCTCATCGGACGAGCAAGATCATGAGATTTGTAGATAAAATCACCAAATCCAAATATTTTCAGAAGGCAACAGAGACGGAGTTTATAAAGAAGAAGATTGAAGAAGTGTCGAACACCCCGCTGCTGCTGACTGTGGAGGTGCAGGAGTGCAGAGGAACGCTGGCCATCAACATCCCCCCTCCCCCGACTGACCGCATCTGGTGAGTGCTGTTCTGTGTGACTTCAGTACTTTCTTCATTCTCACCGTTCTCCCCCTTGTGCATCCCCCTCGCGCTTCCTCTGTGAGCCTCCCCTCGCGCTTCCTCTGTGAGCCTCCCTCGCGCTTCCTCTGTGAGCCTCCCCTCGCGCTTCCTCTGTGAGCCTCCCCCCGCGCTTCTCTGTGAGCCTCCCCTCGCGCTTCCTCTGCGAGCCTCCCCCGCGCTTCCTCTGCGAGCCTCCCCCGCCGCTTCCTCTGCGCGCCCCCCCGCGCTTCCTCTGCCGCCCCCCGCCCCCCGCGCTTCCTCTGCGCGCCCCCCGCGCTTCCTCTGCGCGCCCCCCCGCGCTTCCCTGCGCCCCCCCGCTTCCTCTGCGCGCCCCCCCGCGCTTCCTTCTGCGCGCCCCCCGCGCTTCCTCTGCGCGCCCCCCCGCGCTTCCTCTGCGCGCCCCCCGCGCTTCCTCGCTGCGCCCCCTCCCCGCGCTTCCTCTGCGGGCCCCCCCCTGCGCTTCCTCTGCGCGCCTCCCCCCTCGCTTCCTCTGCGCGCCTCCCCTCGCTCCCCCTCGCTCTCCCCTCTCCTTCCTGCGCTCTCCCCTCGCTCTTCCTCCGCGCTTCTCCCCTCGCTCTCTCGCGCTCTCCGCGCTCTCCCCTCGCTCGCTCTTCCTCCGCGCTCTCCCCTCGCTCTTCCTCCGCGCTCTCCCCTCGCTCTTCCTCCGCGCTCTCTCGCTCTTCCTCGCTCTTCCCTCCGCGCTCTCCCCTCGCCTTCCTCCGCGCTCTCCCCTCCGCGCTCTTCCTCCGCTCTTCCTCCGCGTTCTCCCCTCGCTCTTCCTCCGCGCTCTCTCTCTTCCTCGCGCTCTCCCTCGCTCTTCCTCCGCGCTCTCTCCCTCGCTCTTCCTCCGCGCTCTCTCCCGCCTCCCTCGCTCTTCCTCCGCGCTCTCCCCTCGCTCTTCCTCCGCGCTCTCTCCCCTCGCTCTTCCTCCGCGCTCTCCCTCGCTCTTCCTCCGCGCTCTCTCTCCCTCGCTCTCCTCCGCGCTCTCCCCTCGCTCTTCCTCCGCGCTCTCCCCTCGCTCTTTCCTCCGCGCTCTCCCCTCGCTCTTCCTCCGCGCTCTCCCCTCGCTCTTCCTCGCGCTCGCTCTCGCCTCCTCGCTCTCTTCCTCCGCGCGCTCTCCCCTCGCTCTTCCTCCGCGCTCTCCCTCGCTCTTCCTCCGCGCTCTCCCCTCGCTCTTCCTCCGCGCTCTCCCTCGCTCTTCCTCCCCCGCGCTCTCCCCTCGCTCTCTTCCTCCGCGCTCTCTCCCTCGCTCTTCCTCCGCGCTCCTCCCCTCGCCTCTTCCTCGCGCTCTCCCCTCGCTCTTTCCTCCGCTCGCTCTCACCCTCGCTCTTCCTCCGCGCTCTCTGCCTCTCTGCGCTCACCCTCGCTCTTCCTCTGCGCTCACCCTCGCTTCTTCCTCCGCGCTCTCCCTCGCGCTCCTTCCGCGCCGCGCTCCCCCTCGCGCTCCTTCCGCGCGCGCTCCCCTCGCGCTCCTTCCGCGCGCGCTCCCCCTCGCGCTCCTTCCGCGCGCGCTCCCCCTCGCGCTCCTTCCGCGCGCGCTCCCCCTCGCGCTCCTTCCGCGCGCGCCGCTCCCCTCGCGCTCCTTCCCGCGCGCTCGCGCTCCCTCTTATTGTGGCGTTACTTCACTCTGGTTTTCTTCCCGCACACTAGGTATGGTTTCCGGACTCCTCCACATCTGGAGCTAAAAGCGCGGCCAAAACTTGGGGAGAGGGAGGTGACGCTCGCTCACGTCACTGAGTGGATTGAGAAGAAACTGGAGCAGGAGTTTCAGGTGCGAGGGACAACATGGCGGCCGCGGTCCCCTCAGTTACGTGTTGCCGTATGACCCCGTGTACGTGACGCGTCTTCTTCTCTCCACACAGAAAATCTTTGTCATGCCAAACATGGATGACGTGTACGTGAACATCATGCACTCGGCCATGGACGCGCGATCCAGTGGAGAGGCGGAGGAGGCGGAGACTCAGTGATGGCGGCCATGCTGTTTACAGTGTTATAGACTTTTCTTTTCCATTGAGTTGTGCCTGTCACGCCCCCGCCGCTGGGTGTGAGGGCGTTCCCCCCCCCCACGGAGGTCACACTAGACACTGCGGGGAGAGCCCCATGAAGAAGCAGCATCGACGCCCCCTACAGGGAGTATGGAGGCAACGGTGGGGTGTATAGAGGTGATGACGCTCCTGTCTGCAGCACGTTGCACCCGCAGGAGCCTCTTCTCTTCTCCCCGGCGTGCGTGCATTGCCGTCATTCTGTGTCGCTGCGCATCCCCGGACGCGATGGGGGAGGGCTGCGCAGTGACACAACATGGCTGCCCGCAGAACGAGGACCAATAATCACTACGTACAGGAAGAGCCCTGTAACTCGTGACCCAGCAGTACCGGCGCTCCGCCAGCAGGGGGCTCGGCTGCGCTTCATGACCAAACCTCTCTCCTGTGCGGCCCCTGCTGGCGGAGAGCGGTATTACACTACATTCCGCATCTGGGCCTATATTTATAATATTAACCCTATACCCCCCATGAAGGAATAATTGCGCCGTTTTTAGGCCGCTAATTAGAGGTTTAATTTATTGTCTGCCGCTATTTTTCTGTGATCCGTAGAGAAGGAGCGTACGATGCTTTATGTCGTGATGTACAATCGCCGAGCGCCGTCCCTCTGACTGTTCCGCCTGTCAGAGTGCGCCGACGCTTGATAATAAGGTTATAGCAGTGCCACTCATATATGCACACGACCGCTGTGAGCGTGGAGGTAAGATGGCCGCCCCCTCGCCGCCATGACGCCTCCGCCGCCCCAGATTTCTTTTTTTTTTTTGCAGAGTTCTGGTAAATTTGCCAAGTTTCCTTTTGTTTACATCGACGTCTTATTCTCCGGTGATTTTATGGAGATTTATTTTAGTTTTTTTCTTTGTTTTTTACCTTTTCTGACCGTGCGTCTCGTCTGCGCTTGTGGCGGCGTCCGTCTTCTCTGTGCAATGAATATTCCATACAGCCCGACCCCTGTGATATTAACCCACCCAGTGCTGGACCGCGTCAAGGTGTCCGCCGCCTCGTCAGGTCTGCTCCACCTGTAAAGGTCACAGCAGACTGATACCTGCACTACACGGCGCTCCCGGCTCTGCTATGTTCACGCTGCACTTGGTCTTATTTGTGGACGATCAGAATCTGCTCATTGTTTTATTAAATAAATCTTTCTGCCACCGCCGCGCTTTATTCCGAATACGTTCCCGCGCAGGAGGAGCGCGAGCAATGCTGCACTAAATGCCGCTCGCTCCCGTACAGATCGCGCCATGTGTGAACGCCCCCCAAGGATCCTCCTGCACACGACCGTATCCAGTCCATAAAACATGGAGACCGTGTGATTTCCCTTCCACAGGTCCGGCGTCGTGGTAAAACGGACGTACGGATGTGGACAGAATACGGCGTGCGCATCCGACCGGAAAAAAATACGGTGGTCTGCATGAGGCCTGAATGTAATCCCCCCCCGGTTTCTGGGAGCTGATCAGCAGCGCCGTGATGGGAGGAAGAAGAGGTAGGGATCAGCGGCGCCTCTAACGCCACATCCCTGCAGAGACGTGTAGTGCGGCAGCCATTCTCTGCCGGATCCTCAGGGGCGGAGTTCATACCTTGTGAATCTGAGGATCAGCTGCTGAGTGAATATGAGGCCCTCCCCAATGTACTGATCCCCGCTCCTATGCAGCAGCCGTGCACTATGGGGGACGCACGGGCAGCAGCTCACGTCCCGTCCACCTACACTCTGCTGCGGTGGTCGTAACCCCTGGATACAAGCCGCGTGTGAGGTGATGGAAAAATGCATCCAGAGAGCGGAGGAGACAACATGGAGGGGCCTGGTATTAACGGCATCTACGTGATGAGGGCCTCCTGCTGAGGTCAGACCGCCCCTTTAAGGCCTCCCGCACAGGTCAGACCGCCCCTTTAAGGCCTCCCGCACAGGTCAGACCGCCCCTTTAAGGCCTCCCGCACACAATAAGGGCTCATACACGACCGTGTGTATTTTGTGTTCGGTAAAACACGATATCTGTGTGCATTCGACGTAACACAACAGCCGGACCCTAATAAAACAGTCCCGTGATGCGGACAATAATAGGACGTGTTGTATGTTTTTACGGAACGGACTGCACACGGAGTGACCTCGGTTTTTTTTTTTGCAGATCCATTGAAACGAATGGTTCCGCAAAAAAAAAAAAAAAGGAACCGACACACAAATACGGGTGAGCCCTCAGGATTGTGCACGCGGCTGTTGTCCACGATATACGGGCATCGCCCTGTGCGCGCTGTATCCTCCTGACGGACTGGAAGCCTGCGGAGCATTTCTATAGGTTTTCTGTCCTCACACTGCAAAAAAGTAACGCACGCAGCGTGGACCGCCAGATGCGGATCTCAGACCCCATTCAAGTGAAGCAGCCGCAGGCGGTCAGCGCTTGCATGTTGTGGACCACGTCACGTGCCAGAGCTCTGTGTATTGGGCCATGCAGATTATATCTGTGGAGCGGATCTTCTCTGCGCAGCCTCCACACTAGGGCTTATGGTGGCACCAAACTGACAGGAGCCAGGGGTCAGCAGTGCGGCTCGCAGGGGAAGGAAGACGCCATGATCACTGCCTGATGTATAAAAACTTTATTAAATCCGGGTCTAAACGTGCTGAACTTCTTTTACTTTACCTTGAGACGTACATGCCCTAGAGGGATACTGCTAGGACAGGGGGCAGCAACCTACAGGTGGTGTGGAACTACAACTCCCATCATGCACACATGCTTGGCTGTTCTCTGAACACCCACATAAGTGAACAAAGCATGCTGGGAGTTGTAGTTTTACAGTAGCTGGAGTGCCAAAGGTTGCTGATCCCCCATAATGAATGGGGAGCGGACGGTAGCAGATACATGTGTGCCCTCCAGGCTCGCCCCTGCAGTGGTGATAACCTTCCAGTGTCCACCCCCTCTAAGTTCAGGTAGCTGACACACTTCAGGAGCCATAAAGCACTGTGTATATAAGAGCAGACTCCACCGTACAGACTGGGGTATCCAGGCCACATCCAGCAGCACCATACAGACTGGAGCACGATATCTGCACAGCACGGATCCTGAAACACGTCACATACCGACCTTCTGGTGTGTC
Source organism: Rhinella marina (assembly GCA_900303285.1). Classification (NCBI taxonomy): domain Eukaryota; kingdom Metazoa; phylum Chordata; class Amphibia; order Anura; family Bufonidae; genus Rhinella; species Rhinella marina. Next base: position 30,092 of record ONZH01005714.1, on the reverse strand, counting down.
AGACATAACAGCGGAGGATCTACCCCGGAGTCCAGAAGTTCCAGGGTTCAGAAACCATCAAGATCTGCAGAAAGTACTACAACCCCCAGCAGGTCAGTCCCCTTAAGACCTGTAGCTTTGTTTTAAAAGCACCACCTGGGGGCAGAGCCAGGCAGCACCAGTTATAACAAGCCGTCACTGTCGCACTGGAGCTTGGCCGATGGCGCCACGGACAGACCGCTCACCGGTTCAAAGCCAGTGCTGCCGGACAAACGACACAGAGGCGGGAGTCTGATCAACACAACTTTATTTATACAAAACACCTTAACACCCCAGCCAGCTGCACACAGATTCCAGGTCGCTCGAAGTCCACCGCCATCGATCCAGGGACGATCCGCCTGAAAGATAAGAACACAGGACGTAAGTGAGAGCCAACATGGCGGCCAGCCGCAGCAGCCAATCACAGCGCAGCATCAGATCGGAGGGTGACTTCATCAGAATCAGAAGTCTAACGCGTTTAAAATCATCATTACTGCTGTGGCCACGCCCACCACGAGGACAGCTGAGCAGCACACCGGAACAGAAGCGGTTAATGAGCCGCTAACCCATTATCACCTAAACCAAATACAAAGGGGAACCAGCGGCAGACGAGCACCGGGTACCTATAACGGACCTCCCCAACGGAAAATCCAGAATGACTCCCTGCAAACTAACACTCACCGATCCTACAGAAAGAAGAGGCTGCTATCAGCCTGCGCGCCCTTATATAGGAAGAGAAGTGAGGAGTGACGCACTTCCGCAAGGGGCGTGTCCTGTAAATCTCCGTTACTTCCGCGCAAGGCCAGACTCCGCCTACTGCAATGAAGAGCCCTCTCCTCCTGGCGGCCCACAGAGCCCTCTAGTGGTCCGAGGTGGCAGCACAGCGAAAGCTGAGGAGCATGAAGGGGGCGGTGTACTATAAGAGGGGAGGAGCCACAGGAGAATGTCAGCTCCTGGGGTAGCGTCATCAGGGTAATGTATATAATATATAGGTGGGGTGATATATATCATATGGGGGTGATGTATATAATATGAGGGAGGACTGATGCATATAATATATAATGGGGGGTGGTATGTATATAATATATAGGAGGAGGGGTGATGTATATATATATGGGGGGAGGGGTGATGTATGTAATATGGAGGGAGGGGTGATGTATATAATATTGGGGGGTGATGTATATAATATATGGGGGGAGGGGTGATGTATATAATATGGGGGGGGGAGGGGTGATGTATATAATATATGGGGGGAGGGGTGATGTATATAATATATAGGAGGAGGGTGATGTATATAATATATGGGGGGAGGGGTGATGTATATAATATATAGGAGGAGGGGTGATGTATATAATATATGGGGGGAGGGGTGATGTATATAATATATAGGAGGGGGGTGATGTATATAATATATGGGGGGGGGAGGGGTGATGTATATAAATATATAGAAGGGGTGATGTATATAATATATGGGGGGGAGGGGTGATGTATATAATATAATGGGGGGAGGGGTGATGTATATAATATATAGGAGGAGGGGTGATGTATATAATATATGGGGGGAGGGGTGATGTATATAATATATACGGAGGACGGGGTGGATTGTTATATAATATATGGGGGGAGGGGTGGATGTATGTATATGGAGGGAGGGGTGATGTAATATAATATTGGGGGGTGATGTTATATAATTATATGGGGGGAGGGGTGATTGTATATAATATATGGGGGGAGGGGTGATGTATATAATCTATGGGGGAGAGGGGTGATGTATATAGTAATATAATAGGAGGAGGGGTTGGAATGTATATACATATCATGGGGGGAGAGGTGGAATGTATCATAAATATATAGGAGAGGGGTGATGTATATAATATATGGGGGGAGGGGTGATGTATATAATATATTAGACGGGTGGATGTATATATATATATTGGGGGAGGGGTGACTGGTATATAATAATCCTGGGGGGAGGGGTGATGTATATAATATATAGAGGAGGGTGATGTATATGAATGATAGTGGGGGGAGGGGTGATGTATATAATATATAGGAGGAGGGGTGATGTATATAATATATGGGGGGAGGGGGTGATGTATATAATATATGGGGAGGGGTGATGTATATAATATATAGGAGGAGGGGTGATGTATATAATATATGGGGGAGGGGTGATGTATATAATATATGGGGGAGGGGTGATGTATATAATATATAGGAGGAGGGGTGATGTATATAATAAATATGGGGGGAGGGGTGATGTATATAATATATAGAAGGGGTGATGTATATAATATATGGGGGGAGGGGTGATGTATATAATATATGGGGAGGGGTGATGTATATAATATATAGGAGGAGGGGTGATGTTATAATATATGGGGGGAGGGGTGATGTATATAATATATATAGAGGGGTGATGTATATAATATATGGGGGGAGGGGTGATGTAATATAATATATGGGGGGAGGGTGATGTATATATATATAGGAGGAGGGGTGATGTATATAATATATGGGGGGAGGGGTGATGTATATAATATGTGGGGGAGGGGTGATGTATATAATATATAGGGGGAGGGATGATATATATAACATGGGGGTACATACAGAAGTTGGGGGGGGGGCTGTTGGGTTGATACATTGTTACTGTTGTATAGCTCATTGGATACAATGTTGCAACGGGAGCTCTTTTCCCCGTCAGCCAATCACCTCGCCGCTTTCATTCTGTGCTCCGCCTATCACAGCAGAGCAGAAATCTGATTGGCTCCAGTCGCCCCCCCCCCCTCTGTGTTGTTGATTCTCCTCTGGGCGGTGACGTCAGGGCTGGAGGCGTGGCCTTAGGCCCCTCCTACAGGAAGAAGCTGGAGCTGCGGACACATTGGTCGGTAATGGAGGAGAAGTGCGGGGACTGGAGCGCGTGAGTGTCCGGTGCAGAGGCCCGGGGGCCACAGTCACTCCGGGGGACACACTGATCCTGGGAAAGCAGACATGGCCGGGACACAGCGGAGCCTCCTGTGCCTGGTGCTCATGCTTCTCTGCCAGATGGTAAGTGACGGCTGCCAGCTGCTGCCCCTATACCTGCCGGTACCTACCCCCCCTCCCCCTGCCGGTACCTACCTCCCCCTATACCTGCCGGTACCTACCCCCCCCTCCCCTATACCTGCCGGTAACCTAACCCCCCCTCCCCCTATACCTGCCGGTACCTACCCCCCCCTCCCCCTATACCTGCCGGTACCTACCCCCCCTCCCCCTAATAACCTGCCGGTACCTACCCCCCCTCCCCTATACCTGCCGGTACCTACCCCCCCTCCCCCTAATACTGCCGGTACCTACCCCCCCCCTCTCCCTATACCTGCCGGTACCTACCCCCCCCCCCTCTCCCTATACCTGCGGTACCTACCCCCCTCCCCCCTATACCTGCCGGTACCTAGGAGATGTGGTGTATACAGGTGAGGGGGGGGAGGAGAATGTTGATGTATACAGGTGAGGGGGGGAGGAGATGTGATGTATACAGGTGAGGGGGGGGGGAATGTGATTATATACAGGTGAGGGGGGGGAGGAGATGTGATGTATACAGGTGAGGGGGGGGAGGAGATGTGATGTATACAGGTGAGGGGGGGGGAGGAGATGTGATGTATACAGGTGAGGGGGGGGGAGGAGATGTGATGTATACAGGTGAGGGGGGGGAGGAGATGTGATGTATACAGGTGAGGGGGGGGGAGGAGATGTGATGTATACAGGTGAGGGGGGGGAGGAGATGTGATGTATACAGGTGAGGGGGGGGAGGAGATGTGATGTATACAGGTGAGGGGGGGAGGAGATGTGATGTATACAGGTGAGGGGGGGGAGGAGATGTGATGTATACAGGTGAGGGGGGGGGAGGAGATGTGATGTATACAGGTGAGGGGGGGGAGGAGATGTGATGTATACAGGTGAGGGGGGGGGAGGAGATGTGATGTATACAGGTGAGGGGGGGGAGGAGATGTGATGTATACAGGTGAGGGGGGGGGAGGAGAGATGTGATGTATACAGGTGAGGGGGGGGGAGGAAGATGTGATGTATACAGGTGAGGGGGGGAGGAGATGTGATGTATACAGGTGAGGGGGGGGAGGAGATGTGATGTATACAGGTGAGGGGGGGGGGAGGAGATGTGATGTATACAGGTGAGGGGGGGAGGAGATGTGATTGCCCATCCTGAGCTGCCTGTTTCATGAATAGAATGCTAGAACCACAGTATAGACTGACACACAGCGGGCTGTAATCCTACAGAACAGATTTGAGATTCAGGATCTCTGAGAAGCTGAATGATGGCGGCTGTGGAGCGGGAGGAGAATATAATGTGAGTGCAGTGGTGTCTGACACTCGCTCTGGATCCCATCTTTTTTGGCCACAGGCAGGACGGGGTTAATGCGGCAGGTGTGGCGGCGCTCCCCGGCTGTGCGCTCTCCTGGAGGCCGCTGCGAGCATTGGGGGCTTAGGGGATGATGGGGGCGCTGGGGGCTCGGGATGATGGGGGTGCTGGGGCTTCGGGGATGATGGGGGCTCGGGGATGATGGGGGTGCTGGGGGCTTAGGGGATGATGGGGGTGCTGGGGGCTTAGGGGATGATGGGGGTGCTGGGGGCTTAGGGGATGATGGGGGTGCTGGGGCTCGGGATGATGGGGGCTCGGGGATGATGGGGGGCTTAGGGATGATGGGGGTGCTGGGGGCTTAGGGGATGATGGGGGTGCTGGGGGCTCGGGATGATGGGAGCGCTGGGGGCTCGGGGATGATGGGGTGCTGGGGCTCGGGGATGATGGGGGTGCTGGGGGCTCGGGGATGATGGGGGTGCTGGGGGCTTAGGGGATGATGGGGGTGCTGGGGGCTCGGGGATGATGGGGGGGCTTAGGGGATGATGGGGGTGCTGGGGGCTTAGGGGATGATGGGGGTGCTGGGGGCTCGGGGATGATGGGAGCGCTGGGGCTCGGGGATGATGGGGGTGCTGGGGGCTCGGGGATGATGGGGGTGCTGGGGGCTCGGGGATGCTGGGGGGGGATGCTGGGGGCTCGGGGATGCTGGGGGCTCGGGGATGATGGGGGCTGGGGGATGGGGATGGGGGGGGGGCTTAGGGGATGATGGGGGTGCTGGGGGCTGGGATAGGGGGGCTCGGGGATGATGGGGTGCTGGGGTCGGGGATGGGGATGATGGGAGCGCTGGGGGCTCGGGGATGATGGAGCGCTGGGGGCTCGGGGATGATGGGGGCTGCTGGGGGCTCGGGGATGGAGCGCTGGGGGCTCGGGGATGATGGGGGGGGGGCTGGGGCTCGGGATGATGGGGCGGCTGGGCTCGGGGATGATGGGGGCGCTGGGGGCTCGGGGATGATGGGAGCGCTGGGGGCTCGGGATGATGGGGGCGCTGGGGCTCGGGGATGATGGGGGCGCTGGGGGCTGGGGCGGGGATGATGGGGCGCTGGGGGCTCGGGGATGATGAGCGCTGGGGGCCTCGGGGGATGGGGGGCTGGGGGCTCGGGGATGATGGGGGCGCTGGGGCTCGGGGATGATGGGAGCGCTGGGGCTCGGGGGATGAATGGGGAGCGCTGGGCTCGGGATGATGGGAGCGCTGGGGGCTCGGGGATGGGGTGCTGGGGCGCTCGGGGATGATTGGGGGCGCTGGGGGCTCGGGGATGATGGGGGCGCTGGGGGCTCGGGGATGATGGGGGCTGGGGCTCGGGGATGCTGGGGGCTGGGGGCTCGGGGATGATGGGAGGGCGCTGGGGGCTCGGGGATGATGGGGTGGGGGCTCGGGGATGATGGGGGCTGGGGGCTTCGGGGATGATGGGGGCGCTGGGGGCTCGGGGATGATGGGGGTGCTGGGGGCTCGGGGATGATGGGGGGCGCTGGGGGCTCGGGGATGATGGGGGTGCTGGGGCTCGGGATGATGGGGTGTTGGGGCCTCGGGGATGATGGGAGCGCTGGGGGCTCGGGGATGATGGGGGGCTGGGGCTTAGGGGATGAGATGGGGGTGCTGGGGGCTGCGGGGATGATGGGGGTGCTGGGGGCTCGGGATGATGGGGGCTGGGGGTCGGGGATGATGGGGGGGGGCTCGGGGATGATGGGGGGGGGGGGCTCGGGGGATGGGGGCTGCGGGGATGGGGGGCTTAGGGGATGATGGGGGCTGGGGGCTCGGGGATGATGGGGATGATGGGGGCGCTGGGGGCTCGGGATGATGGGAGCGCTGGGGCTCGGGGATGATGGGGCGCTGGGGGGCTCGGGGATGATGGGAGCTGGGGCTCGGGGATGATGGAGCGCTGGGGGCTCGGGGATGATGGAGCGCTGGGGGCGATGATGGGGGCGCGGGGGCTCGGGGGATGATGGGGGCGCTGGGGGCTCGGGATGATGGGAGCGCTGGGGGCTTCGGGGATGATGGGGGCGCTGGGGGCTCGGGGATGATGGGGCGCTGGGGGCTCGGGATGATGGGGGCTGGGGGCTCGGGGATGATGGGGGCGCTGGGGCTCGGGGATGATGGGGGCGCTGGGGGCTCGGGGATGATGGGGGCGCTGGGGGCTCCGGGGATGATGGGGGCGCTGGGGGCTCGGGATGATGGGGGCGGAGGCTGGGGGATGATGGAGCGCTGGGGGCTCGGGGATGATGGGGGCGCTGGGGCTCGGGATGATGGGAGCGCTGGGGGCTCGGGGATGATGGGAGCGCTGGGGCTCGGGGATGAGGAGCGCTGGGGCTCGGGGATGATGGGGGCGCTGGGGGCTCGGGGATGATGGGGGCGCTGGGGGCTCGGGATGATGGGAGCGCTGGGGGCTCGGGGATGATGGGGGCGCTGGGGCTCGGGGATGATGGGGGCGCTGGGGGCTCGGGGATGATGGGGGCGCTGGGGGCTCGGGGATGATGGGGGCGCTGGGGGCTCGGGGATGATGGGAGCGCTGGGGGCTCGGGGATGATGGGAGCGCTGCGGGGCTCGGGGATGATGGGGGCGCTGGGGGCTCGGGGATGATGGGAGCGCTGGGGGCTCGGGATGATGGGAGCGCTGGGGGCTCGGGATGATGGAGCGCTGGGGGCTCGGGATGTGGAGCGCTGGGGCTCGGGGAGCGCTGGGGGCTCGGGGATGATGCGGGGCGCTGGGGCGCGGGCTCGGGATGATGGGGGGCGCTGGGGGCTCGGGATGATGGGGGTGCTGGGGGCTCGGGGATGATGGGCGAGTGCTGGGGGCTCGGGGATGATGGGGGCGCTGGGGGCTCGGGGATGATGGGGCCTGGCGGGCTCGGGGATGATGGGAGCGCTGGGGGCTCGGGGATGATGGGGGCGCTGGGGCTTAGGGGATGATGGGGTGCTGGGGGCTCGGGATGATGGGGGTGCTGGGGGGCTCGGGATTGATTGGGGCGCTGGGGGCTCGGGGATGATGGGAGCGCTGGGGGCTCGGGGATGATGGGAGCGCTGGGGGCTCGGGGATGATGGGAGTGCTGAGCCCCCTGTGACCTCCTGTCTCTGCTCCTCAGGATGGCGGTGGAGGGAGCGGCTGTGTCACTGCCGGAGTCCCTGCTCTTCGTCTCCACCCTGGACGGGAGTCTCCACGCTGTCAGCAAGAGGACCGGCGCCATCCGGTGGACGCTAAAAGAAGGTGACTATATCCAGACGTCCCCTGTGAGGGCCCCGGGCCCCGGATCACGTCTGACACTGATCTGTTGTGTTCTCTTGGCAGATCCCGTACTTCAAGTCCCGACACATATGGAAGAGTAAGTCCTGCCATCGCTGTGTACACTGATCCCTGCAGAGCATCGCTCTACCCCAGCAGGATCCCCCCTGTCCTGCCCCTGTGTACACTGATCCCTGCAGAGCATCGCTCTACCCCAGCAGGATCCCCCCCAGTCCTGTCACTGCTTACACTGATCCCTGCAGAGCATCGCTCTATCCCCAGCAGGATCCTCCCTGTCCTGCCCCTGTGTACACTGATCCCTGCAGAGCATCGCTCTACCCCAGCAGGATCCCCCCAGTCCTGTCACTGCTTACACTGATCCCTGCAGAGCATCGCTCTACCCCAGCAGGATCCTCCCTGTCCTGTCACTGCTTACACTGATCCCTGCAGAGCATCGCTCTACCCCAGCAGGATCCTCCCTGTCCTGCCCCTGTGTACACTGATCCCTGCAGAGCATCGCTCTACCCCAGCAGGATCCCCCCAGTCCTTCCGCTGTGTACACTGATCCCTGCAGAGCATCGCTCTACTCCAGCAGGATCCCCCCCAGTCCTGTCACTGCTTACACTGATCCCTGCAGAGCATCGCTCTACCCCAGCAGGATCCCCCCCAGGCCTGCCATCGCTGTGTACACTGATCCCTGCAGAGCATCGCTCTACCCCAGCAGGATCCCCCCAGTCCTGTCACTGCTTACACTGATCCCTGCAGAGCATCGCTCTACCCCAGCAGGATCCCCCCCAGGCCTGCCATCGCTGTGTACACTGATCCCTGCAGAGCATCGCTCTACCCCAGCAGGATCCCCCCAGTCCTGTCACTGCTTACACTGATCCCTGCAGAGCATCGCTCTACCCCAGCAGGATCCTCCCTGTCCTGTCACTGTGTACACTGATCCCTGCAGAGCATCGCTCTACCCCAGCAGGATCCCCCCCAGTCCTGTTACTGCTTACACTGAGCCCTGCAGAGCATCGCTCTACCCCAGCAGGATCCCCCCAGTCCTTCCGCTGTGTACACTGATCCCTGCAGAGCATCGCTCTACCCCAGCAGGATCCTCCCTGTCCTGTCACTGCTTACACTGATCCCTGCAGAGCATCGCTCTACCCCAGCAGGATCCTCCCTGTCCTGCCCCTGTGTACACTGATCCCTGCAGAGCATCGCTCTACCCCAGCAGGATCCTCCCTGTCCTGTCACTGCTTACACTGATCCCTGCAGAGCATCGCTCTACCCCAGCAGGATCCTCCCTGTCCTGCCCCTGTGTACACTGATCCCTGCAGAGCATCGCTCTACCCCAGCAGGATCCCCCCCAGTCCTGTCCCTGTGTACACTGATCCCTGCAGAGCATCGCTCTACCCCAGCAGGATCCTCCCTGTCCTGTCACTGCTTACACTGATCCCTGCAGAGCATCGCTCTACCCCAGCAGGATCCTCCCTGTCCTGCCCCTGTGTACACTGATCCCTGCAGAGCATCGCTCTACCCCAGCAGGATCCCCCCCAGTCCTGTCACTGCTTACACTGAGCCCTGCAGAGCATCGCTCTACCCCAGCAGGATCCTCCCTGTCCTGTCACTGCTTACACTGATCCCTGCAGAGCATCGCTCTACCCCAGCAGGATCCCCCCAGTCCTGTCACTGCTTACACTGATCCTGCAGAGCATCGCTCTACCCAGCAGGATCCCCCCCAGTCCTGTCACTGCTTACACTGAGCCCTGCAGAGCATCGCTCTACCCCAGCAGGATCCCCCCAGTCCTTTCCGCTGTGTACACTGATCCCTGCAGAGCATCGCTCTACCCCAGCAGGATCCTCCCTGTCCTGTCACTGCTTACACTGATCCCTGCAGAGCATCGCTCTACCCCAGCAGGATCCTCCCTGTCCTGCCCTGTGTACACTGATCCCTGCAGAGCATCGCTCTACCCCAGCAGGATCCTCCCTGTCCTGTCACTGCTTACACTGATCCCTGCAGAGCATCGCTCTACCCCAGCAGGGATCCTCCCTGTCCTGCCCCCTGTGTACACTGATCCCTGCAGAGCATCGCTCTACCCCAGCAGGATCCCCCCAGTCCTGTCCCTGTGTACACTGATCCCTGCAGAGCATCGCTCTACCCCAGCAGGATCCTCCCTGTCCTGCCCCTGTGTACACTGATCCCTGCAGAGTATCGCTCTACCCCAGCAGAATCCCCCCAGTCCTGCCACTGCGTACACTGATCCCTGCAGAGCATCGCTGTACCCCAGCAGGATCCCCCCCAGTACTTCCGCTGTGTACACTGATCCCTGCAGAGCATCGCTCTACCCCAGCAGGATCCCCCCAGTCCTGCCACTGTGTACACTGATCTCTGCAGAGCATCGCTCTACCCCAGCAGGATCCCCCCCAGTCCTGTCACTGCTTACACTGATCCCTGCAGAGCATCGCTCTACCCCAGCAGGATCCTCCCTGTCCTGTCACTGCTTACACTGATCCCTGCAGAGCATCGCTCTACCCCAGCAGGATCCTCCCTGTCCTGCCCCTGTGTACACTGATCCCTGCAGAGCATCGCTCTACCCCAGCAGGATCCTCCCTGTCCTGCCACTGCGTTACACTGATCCCTGCAGAGCATCGCTCTACCCCAGCAGGATCCCCCCAGTCCTGTCACTGCTTACACTGATCCCTGCAGAGCATCGCTCTACCCCAGCAGGATCCTCCCTGTCCTGTCACTGTGTACACTGATCCCTGCAGAGCATCGCTCTACCCCAGCAGGATCCCCCCAGTCCTGTCACTGCTTACACTGATCCCTGCAGAGCATCGCTCTACCCCAGCAGGATCCCCCCCAGTCCTGTCACTGCTTACACTGATCCCTGCAGAGCATCGCTCTACCCCAGCAGGATCCTCCCTGTCCTGTCACTGCTTACACTGATCCCTGCAGAGCATCGCTCTACCCCAGCAGGATCCCCCCAGTCCTGTCACTGTGTACACTGATCCCTGCAGAGCATCGCTCTACCCCAGCAGGATCCTCCCTGTCCTGTCACTGTGTACACTGATCCCTGCAGAGCATCGCTCTACCCCAGCAGGATCCCCCCAGTCCTGTCACTGTGTACACTGATCCCTGCAGAGCATCGCTCTACCCCAGCAGGATCCTCCCAAGGCCTTATGTATGAAGGGATGGGGGGCGTTACAACCTCTGACCCCGGTATGCTGTGCCGTGTATAGGAGGCGGCGGCCATCTTTACCACCGGTCAGGTAAGTCCTGGCCCGGATCATGTTTGTGACGTGGTCCGTCCTCTCCGCAGGCCGGCCTTCCTCCCCGACCCGAACGACGGCAGCTTGTACACCCTGGGCAGCAAGCACAGCGAGGGGCTGACGGTAAGAGGCGGAGCCTGTATGTAAATGAGCCGGGTAACCCATTCCTGACTGCTTGTATTGTATAAAGATGGCGACCACAGGGGGCGCTGTCACGTCTCTGAGGTCACCCTGTAACGACACTGCAGCTGAGATCGGAGCGCCGGCGTTTCATTTTTTAAAAATTTTTTTCCTCCCAGAAACTCCCGTTTACAATCCCGGAGCTGGTGGCGGCGTCGCCGTGTCGCAGCTCGGACGGCATTTTATACATGGGTGAGTTGGTGGTTTCTGGGGCTCACGTGCTGCCTGGTTGTCATGGTTATAGTGGCCCCCGGTGCACGCTGCTGTTTCACGGATTCGTTGGCGTTTCTCTGCAGGGAAGAAGCAGGACGTCTGGTACGTGGTGGACCTGGTGACCGGCGAGAAGCAGCAGACATTGACCTCGTCCTTTGCAGAAAGTCTGTGCCCCTCCACCTCTCTGCTGTACCTGGGCCGGACAGGTGCGTCCTCTCCCGCGCTCCGCCGTTCTGACGGCCGCCCCCGGATGGTGACGGGACGCTTCTTGTCTTACAGAATATACAATCACGATGTACGACACGAAGAACAAGGAGCTGCGCTGGAACGCCACCTACTATGACTACGCCGCCACGCTGCCGGACGAGGGCACCGACTACAGTGAGTTGGGCCCTTCGGAGGAGGGTGGGGGTTGTAATCCTGCCAGGGGGAGGGGCGCCCGTTCTGTACCGTCCTCCTTCCTGTTCTTCCAGAAATGTCTCACTTCGTGTCCAACGGGGACGGTCTGGTGGTGACGGTGGACAGCGACGCCGGGGACGTCCTGTGGATTCAGAATTACGGATCTCCGGTGGTGGCGCTCTACATCTGGCAGAGAGAGGGCCTGAGGAAGGTGCTGCACACCAACGTGGGGGTGGAGACCCTGCGCTACCTCACCTTCATGTCCGGGGAGGTCGGACGCATCACCAAGTGGAAGTATCCCTTCCCGAAGGAGACGCAAACCAAGAGCAAACTGACGTAAGACCTGTGGTCGAGAAGCACCCATGTCACATGACTGCGGCGGGACATCACATGTCCGTGAACGCTCTTGTGGTCCGCCTGTGTATCCGGCCAGGTTCTTGCTTGTAGTTTGGCCACTAGATGGCGCCCTCTTCTGGTGAGTCACTGTCTGACCCTCTTGCCTTTGTCTTCAGGCCGACTCTCTACGTGGGGAAGTACTCGACCAGCCTCTACGCCTCCTCCTCTATGGTGCACGAGGGCGTCGCGGTCGTGGTGAGTCTCTTCTCATAGAACATGCGCAGGGCGTCTCCTGCTGTAACCTCCATCTATAGACCCCCCACTGGTCAGACTGGACTAAAGGGACACCCCCCACTGGTCAGACTGGGGCAGCCATGAGCTAGGCTCATCTCAAGCAGTCGGGACCCCCTTGCAGTGAATAATCTGTCGCCTGCCTTCTGATGGTTTCCAGTACAGTGTCCACCATACTTACTGTGTCTATTCCGTAGCCGCGGGGGAAGGTGATGCCGCTGCTCGATGGCCCCAGGACGGACGGGGTGACCATAGAGGAGAACGGGGAATGTGAGTTCACGCCCAGCACGGATCTGAAGATCCCGACCGGCTTAAAGGGGAAGGACAGACTGAATTACTGGAAGAACCAGTGGCTGCTAATAGGTACAGGCTCCCCCTAGTGTTCACTCCCGGAACTTCTTCAGCCGGATCTTCTTTATCGCCTTCTGATTGTTGTCACAGGCCACCACGAGATCCCGCTGTCCGCCCCGACCAAGATCCTTGACGCCTTCCCCCCCACACTGCCCCGGCAAAAGGAGACGTCATAGAAGCTGGAGGAGACAAGACGCGCTTCTCGGAGGTGCGACTCCCTCTCCCTGCGGTGATTGTAGGCACTGATGGCGCTGTTATAGTAACGCCCCGATCTCGCCCCCTGCAGGAGGTGATGGGGATGTCTGAGGAGCTGCCGCCCTACTCCAAGGACATCACCGATATCTCCAAGCCGTTCCTACCCAAGCCTGAGGCACCGGTGGACTCCATGCTCAAGGACCTGGCCACCATCATCCTCAGCACCTTCCTCTTGGCGGGATGGGTGGCCTTTGTCATCACTTACCCCAAGGTAAGAACGTCACCCCACCGGTCTCCCGGAGAACTTGGAGGGCACTACCCACCATGCCCCCTGTCTCTCCAGACGGTTCACCAGCAGCAGCAGCTCCAGCACCAGCAGTTCCAGAAGCAGCTGGAGGAGAAGATTCAGCTCCTGCAGATGCAGCACGTCTCCTTCCAGCCCCCGGCAGAGGTCGCCACCGATGGTGACTACCTGGACGTGTCGGGGGCGCGGGGGGAGAGCTCCGCTACCAGTACCCCCAACGTGTCTCCGCGAGCCTCCAACCACTCGCTGCACTCTAATGTCTCCACGTCTGAGGTCGGCAGCGTGGTCTCCACCGAGCAGGAAGACGCAGGTAACCGTCCGGACTATTCCACCGCCGTCCCGGTCGTCTTCCGTTATTTCCGCTGATCGCAGTTTTTCCCCCTCACAGATGAAGAGACGATAGTCACCGTGGGCAAGATCTCGTTCCACCCACGTGACGTCCTGGGCCATGGCGCGGAGGGCACAATAGTGTACAGGTGGGTAGCATCGGGGGTCACCCCGAGATCCTCTATAGACGGGTGACCCTCAATGAGCGGCCATCTTGTGCAGGGGGCGCTTTGATAATCGAGACGTCGCCGTGAAGAGGATCCTGCCGGAATGCTTCAGCTTCGCGGATCGGGAGGTTCAGCTGCTGAGGGAATCCGATGAAAATCCCAACGTCATCCGCTACTTCTGCACGGAGAAGGATCGCCAGTTCCAGTACATCGCCATAGAGCTGTGTATGGCCACGCTGCAAGAGGTCAGGGGTCACGGTGACGACAGGGGTCCGGGGGTGTCTCGTGGGTGACAGAGCGGCTTGAAGTCTCACATTTCTTGTGTCTGACAGTATGTGGAGGAGAAGGACTTTGACCGTCACGGCCTGGAGCCCATCACCCTCCTGGAGCAGACCATGTCCGGCCTGGCCTATCTGCATTCTCTCAGTATCGGTAAGTGGACGTCCGTCTCCTTGTAGGACATATGGACAGTGGTCTCCCCCTCTCTGATGATTCCCTCTGATTGTGGTACAAGATTCCCTCCTTCCTCTTACTTTGACTCCTGTTACTGTAGAGACTGCTTCCTTCAGCTGTGACTGCTCTTCTTGTAGAGACTCCTCCTTTTGTCAGTGCTCTTACTGTAGAGACTCCTCCTCTCTCCTCCTGTGACTGCTCTTCTTGTAGAGACCCATTCCTTCTGCTGTCACTGCTCTTACAATAGAGACTCCTCCCTTCTTAGGATGTGACTGCTCTTACTGTATAGACTCCCCCTGCCTCCTGCTGTTACTGCTCTTACTGTAGAGACACTCTCTACTGCCATGACAGCCGATGGAAGAGGTCTCTACAGTAAGAGCAATGATAGCAGAAGTAGGGAGGAGCCTCTACAGTAAGACAAGTGACAGTAGAAGGAAGAAGTCTCTACAGTAAGTGCTGTCACTGCTCTTACTATAGAGACTCCCTCCTCCTTTTACTGTCCCTGCCCTTATTGTAGAAACTACCACTACAGCCTGCTGTTACTGCCCTTACTGTAAAGACTCCACTACCCCCTGACGTGACTGCTCTTACAGTGGAGACTCTTACTCCTCTCTTCTGTCACTGCTCTTACTGTAGAGACTCCTGCTACCTCCTGCTGTGATTCCTCTTACTCTAGAGACTTCTCCCTCCTGCTGCCACTGCTTGTACTGTAGAGACTCCCTCCCCCGTGATCTCGAGCACTTGTGTATTGTGGGATCTCTGCCTTCTGCACGTGGTTGGCAGTGTGATGTCTTCTCAGTTCACAGAGACCTGAAGCCGCACAACATCCTGATCTCGATGCCCAGCGCTCACGGGCGGGTGAAGGCCATGATCTCTGACTTCGGGCTGTGTAAGAAGCTGGCGGTGGGCAGACACAGCTTCAGCCGGAGGTCGGGGGTTCCCGGCACAGAAGGCTGGATCGCCCCGGAAATGCTAAGCGAAGACTTTAAAGAGAACCCTGTAAGAGCCTTGGTCGTTGGGGGACGGGGGCGGGGCGTGCCGGGGGCGTGCCGGTGGGACGGCGGCGTGGCGCGGCAGTGTGCTGACCGGCGTCTTGTCTTGCAGACCTTCACTGTGGACATCTTCTCTGCCGGCTGCGTCTTTTACTACGTGGTCTCGGAGGGGAGTCACCCATTTGGCAAGTCCCTGCAGCGGCAAGCCAATATCCTGCTGGGAGCGTACGGCCTGGAGTGCCTGAGCCTGGAGAGACACGGTGAGCCCCGCGCTCCAGGAGGGAGGCGCCGTGGAGCTCCGGCCTCAGCGCTCAACCTCTACTGTCTCCTGTTACAGAGGACCTGATCGCACATCACCTGATCGAGCAGATGATCGACAAGGACCCGCAGAAACGACCCTCCGCCCCCGCCGTCCTCAAACACCCCTTCTTCTGGAGCCTCGAGAAACAGCTGCACTTCTTCCAGGTGAGACCCCTCCCCGTGTACATCAGGGGTCCCCAACCCACAGCTCCCAGCTGTCCTGTCATTATTAAGGGGGCCCTCCACATCATTAACTGAGGGGCTGAGACACCCTCCTTCACCTCCCCCAGCCCCTCAGGGAGCTCCTTTAACTGCTGGAGGGGGCGCTCAGTACGGCAGAGGGGCAAGAGGGTGACCCATCAACTCCTTACACCCTGTATTATACCCCAGAGCTGCACTCACTATTCTGCTGGTGCAGTCACTGTGTACATACATTACTTATCCTGTACTGATCCTGAGTTACATCCTGTATTATACTCCAGAGCTGCACTCACTATTCTGCTGGTGCAGTCACTGTGTACATACATTACTTATCCTGTACTGATCCTGAGTTACATCCTGTATTATACTCCAGAGCTGCCCACTCACTATTCTGCTGGTGCAAGTCCACTGTGTACAGTACATTTACTTATTCCTGTACGTGATCCTGAGATTACATCCTGTATTTATACTCCAGAGCTGCCACTCACTATTTTGATGCCTGTGCAGTCACTGTGTACATACATTACTTATCCTGTACTGATCCTGAGTTATATCCTGTATTATCCTCCAGAGCTGCACTCACTATTCTGCTGGTGCAGTCACTGTGTACATACATTACTTATCCTGTACTGATCCTGAGTTACATCCTGTATTATACTCCAGAGCTGCGCTCACTATTCTGCTGGTGCAGTCACTGTGTACATACATTACTTATCCTGTACTGATCCTGAGTTACATCCTGTATTATCCTCCAGAGCTGCACTCACTATTCTGCTGGTGCAGTCACTGTGTACATACATTACTTATCCTGTACTGATCCTGAGTTACATCCTGTATTATACTCCAGAGCTGCACTCACTATTCTGCTGGTGCAGTCACTGTGTACATACATTACTTATCCTGTACTGATCCTGAGTTACATCCTGTATTATACTCCAGAGCTGTACTCAGTATTCTGCTGGTGCAGTCACTGTGTACATACATTACTTATCCTGTACTGATCCTGAGTTACATCCTGTATTATACTCCAGAGCTGCACTCACTATTCTGCTGGTGCAGTCACTGTGTACATACATTACTTATCCTGTACTGATCCTGAGTTACATCCTGTATTATACTCCAGAGCTGCACTCACTATTCTGCTGGTGCAGTCACTGTGTACATACATTACTTATCCTGTACTGATCCTGAGTTACATCCTGTATTATACTCCAGAGCTGCACTCACTATTCTGCTGGTGCAGTCACTGTGTACATACATTACTTATCCTGTATTATACTCCAGAGCTGCACTCACTATTCTGCTGGTGCAGTCACTGTGTACATACATTACTTATCCCTGTACTGATCCTGAGTTACATCTTGTATTATACTCCAGAGCTGCACTCACTATTCTGCTGGTGCAGTCACTGTGTACATACATTACTTATCCCTGTACTGATTCCTGAGGTTACATCTTGTATTATACTCCAGAGCTGCACTCACTATTCTGCTGGTGCAGTCACTGTGTACATACATTACTTATCCCTGTACTGATCCTGAGTTACATCTTGTATTATACTCCAGAGCTGCACTCACTATTCTGCTGGTGGAGTCACTGTGTACATACATTACTTATCCTGCACTGATCCTGAGTTACATCCTGTATTATACTCCAGAGCTGCACTCACTATTCTGCTGGTGCAGTCACTGTGTACATACATTACTTATCCTGTACTGATCCTGAGTTACATCCTGTATTATACTCCAGAGCTGCACTCACTATTCTGCTGGTGCAGTCACTGTGTACATACATTACTTATCCTGTACTGATCCTGAGTTACATCCTGTATTATACTCCAGAGCTGCACTCACTCCTCTGGTCGTCTCTTACAGGATGTCAGTGACCGGATAGAGAAGGAGGCTTTGGACGGGCCGATTGTTAAAAGGCTGGAGCGAGGAGGCAGAGACGTGGTGAAGCTGGACTGGAGGGAACACATCACAGTGCCGCTGCAGACAGGTACCGCCGTGTGGTGTCAGAACCGCCATCTGTGCTCTCACCGCTGCCCGTAAAATAATCGCCACCTTCCGTGTATTACAGATCTGAGGAAATTCCGGAGTTACAAAGGGAAATCCGTAAGAGATCTACTGCGGGCGCTAAGAAATAAGGTGAGACCCAAACTGTGCCCCGTTACATAGTGGAAGGAGCGGGGTCCTCCCAGCAGCACAGAGGATTTCAGGAGAGGAGTGTGCTGATCTTGTGGAGGTCACAGGATGAGAGTTACATAGTGGAAGGAGCAGGGTCCTCCCAGCAGCACAGAGGATTTCAGGAGAGGAGTGTCGCTGATGGCGCAGGGAATATTACGAATTGTCAGTCTTGGTGGGCCAGTAGCACGAGCTGTGTTTTGTTGTGACGCTCATCCTTTCTCTCTCCTCAGAAAGCACCATTACCGGGAGCTGTCCGCCAGGAGGGAGGTGCCAGGAGACACTGGGGAGCGTTCCGGATGAGTTTGTCTCGTACTTCACGTCCCGCTTCCCCGGCCTCCTGCTGCACACGTATCTGGCCATGCAGCTGTGCAGCCAGGAGAGACTCTTCCAGCCGTACTATGTCCAGGAGCCCCCGGGGCCCGCCATGGTGACCGCAGCTGAGGCCTGAGCCCACTGTAAGGAGGAGGGAGGCTGGAGACACACACAGTGCCTTACACTGCTACCCTGGAGGGATGTAGCAGAGCCGAGCCAGCGGAGGTGCTGCACTATGGACTCCTGATGGCCAGACTATCCTCAGATTTTATTTTTGGCACAGCGAAGGCTTTTATTTATGGACTGAGCTCAGTATTCGGGGTCCTGCCCCCCCCTGCCATGGATCGGCCTGCAGGGGGCGCAGCACACAGCCGCTGTTACTATGTGAGAGCATTAAGTTATTTCCTTTTATATTTGGTGCAGAATTACTTTTATAAGACTGGATGGAGCGGGGGGGGGTGGGGGTCAGTGGATGGTTGGGGGTTTTTATGCTTTTTTTTTTTTTTTTTTTAAATAAAAAAAATGTGAAAACTCTTCTGTTCTCATGAGTCTGAACACAGTTTTTATCTTCATTCCTCTATGCTGTTAGTGTATATACGGCTACGGCCGCTAGAGAGCGCCTTGCACGGGAAAGGGGGTTATGATTAGGACATGTACAGCCGCTAGAGGGCGCGCTCCACATATAGGAGTACAGCTCCTATTGGGCTCCCCTTAGCGGTCGCCCTTTGTACCTGTGCAGTGAGACGCTCCCCCGGCGGCCGCCCTCTGTACCTGTGCGTGAGGCGCCTCCCCCTGGCGGCCGCCCTTGTACCTGTGCAGTGAGGCGCTCCCCTAGCGGCCGCCCTCTGTACCTGTGCGGTGAGGCGCTCCCCCCGGCGGCCGCCCTCTGTACCTGTGCGTTGAAGCGCTCCCATGTAGTTGTGCGGGTGCGGTCCTTCCTCAGCGGCCGCCCTCTGTACCTGTGCAGTGAGGCGCTCCCCCTAGCGGCCGCCCTCTGTACCTGTGCAGTGAGGCGCTCCCCCTAAGCGGCGCCCTCTGTACCTGTGCAGTGAGGCGTCCCCCTAGCGGCCGCCCTCTGTACCTGTGCAGTGAGGCGCTCCCCCTAGCGGCCGCCCTCTGTCAGGCCTGTGTTATTGTCCGCCGTGGCCGCCCCCATTGGACTAGTGTCCGACCGCGCCCCTCTCGTCATCATGAGGAAATAGAAACTGAACGGAGAAGCCTCAGGGCGCAGCCTCCCTATTACTGATAACAGGACTGAGGATGCTGGGAGTGGTAATGTCTGCGGCGGCGGCGCTGGGCGTCATGTCGGGTGAGTTGCCGGGTGTCACACTCTGCTGTCCTGGGTGCTGGGTGTCACACTCTGCTGTCCTGGGTGCCGGGTGTCACACTCTGCTGTCCTGGGTGCCGGGTGTCACACTCTGCTGTCCTGGGTGCTGGGTGTCACACTCTGCTGTCCTGGGTGCTGGGTGTCACACTCTGCTGTCTGGGTATCAGTCTACTTTTCAGGGTGCTGGGAGTCACACTCTGCTATTCAGGGTGCTGGGAGTCACACTCTGCTATTCAGGGTGCTGGGGTGTCACACTTTGCTGGGTGCCGGGGGTCATACTCTGCTGTCTGGGGTGCCGGGGGTCACACTCTGCTGTCCTGGGTGCCGGGTGGTCATACTTTGCTGTCCTGGGTGCTGGGGGGTCACACTTATGCTGTCTGGGGTATCAGTCTACGTTTCAGGGTGCTGGGTGTCATACTCTGCTTTTCAGGGTTGGCTGGGTGTCATACTCTGCCTCGCTCCGGGTCGCTGTGTCTCCCCTTCACTAGAAATTTCTTTTGTCATTTTTGCAGGGGCCTGAAGATCTTGTTCCGTGTTACTCTCGATGTCGTCCTCCTGGTGACCTGAACTGACTGCGGGCCTCTGCCTCCGCTGACGCAGGCCACCTCTGCTCTCCGACTGACCGGCAGCGCCACCTCTGCCTCCTCGCATGACTGCGGGCGGCGCCACCTCTGCCTCCTCCGCTGACCGCAAGTGCCACCTCTGCCTCCTCCGCTCCTGACCGCGGCGCCACCCTCTGCCCTTCCTCGCTGACCGCGAGTTGCCACCTCTGCCTCCTCCGCTGACCGCGGCGGCCACCTCTGCCTCCTCCGCTGACCGCAGCGCCACCTACTGCCTCCGCTGACCGCAGCGCCACCTTCTGCCTCTCGGCTGAGCCGCAGCGCCACCTCTGCCTCCTCCGCTGACCGCGCGACGCACCCTCCTCTGCCTCCTATCCGCTGGACCGCAGTGCCACCTTGCCTCCTTCCGCTGACCGCGGCCCACCTCTGCCTCCTCCGCTGACTGCCGGCGCCACCTCTGCCTCCTCCGCCTGACTGCGGCGCCACCTCTTGCCCCTCCTCCGCTGACCGCGGCGCCACCTTCGTGCCTCCGCGGTCTGACCGCGGCGCCAACCTCTGCCTCCTCCGCTGACCGCAGCGCCACCTCTGCCTCCTCCGGCTGACCGCAGCGCCACCTCTGCCTCCTCCGCTGACCGCAGTGCCACCTCTGCCTCCCCCTGACCGCAGGCACCTCTGCCTCCTCGCTACCGCAGTGCCACCCTCTGCTCCTCCGGCTGACCGCAGTGCCACCTCTGCCTCCTCCGCTGACCGCAGCGCCACCTCTGCCTCCTCCGCTGACCGCAGCGGCACCGCTTGCACCAATGGCAGGTGAGTCCTGAACCACGAAACTTATTGGGCGGCCGGCGCTCTGTAGTTGAGGGCGACCAGTCAGCTGATGCTTGGTCATGTGACCTGGGTTCTGTTACTCCATAGCCCGCCATCTTATCTAAGGGCATGGGGGGGGGGGATTAGCATAAAATAGTTGTTACTTTTTTTTTTTTATGTCTTTTTATTAACCCTTTGATAAATGAACACATCCGGCGGCCTAACATGGTGAATGAACCGGGGGTAACCCTTTCCTGTGGTGATGGAACTGAAATGCTCCCTGAACCTCCTTATAGTTTTACTTATATAGAATCTACCATATAAACCAGGTATCTGCTCTGTGATCAAACTCCTCCTCTTATGACTGACTCCTCCCACCTTCAGGTAAGTACGCTGACTATTCTACATACAGTACGTGCAGTTACCCCTTTTCCTCTTCTATAAACCTGCTACGTACCAGCTCATCTCTCCGTCTACACGTTCTCCTGAAGGCGACTGGAGGTTGTTCGTTAACGAGTCCCTTCAGGTGTTATATATATATATATATATAAGGTACATGACACTGGTGTCCCCATGGCCGCGCCGAACCTCTGTCTGTACCAAGTTCTCCTAAACCTGAATGTTATTCCTCAAAATCAAACCCAAGGTCTCCCTGACAAAACCGATGAGCGTCACTTTTGCTGGTGCCTTGTAACGCCTCACAGACCGCCTGCGCCCCTTCTTCCTGGAGAATACGTCCTGAGATACGCCGGTATACTCCTCAGTAACACATACTTAGAGGTTTGGTAACCGACCCTATCTCTGCCAGGACGGGACCACCCGGCGGGCTCGCCATCCACTTGTGCACCTTGGGTAGAAAAAACCAAGAGGGTTTAGCTGCAAATAGTGGTAATAATGGATCTGCCGGTTTTCTGGACTATTTATGCAGAGTCCCCTTATCGTCTGGATCTTAAATGCAGGACCCCTCAGTACCTCATACTCCTCCTTGTCTCCCAATTGTCTTCTAATACTAATCCCCCCTTGTCCGCCGGTTGTATGATGTACTCCCCATGTGACTGCCGCCACCTGATCGCTTTCTCTCCATCCCTACTGATGTCACTGTCACTAATGGGGTACATCAAAGCCTTAACCCCTTCTACTAGTACGGTGCTGGCCGGGACTTTAAAGATGGCGCCCGCCGCACGGAGCAGGCGTGATGGCCGCAGGTGGCCTACATATCCAACTAGCAGGCACCCGCGGCTAACGTTGCGGACATTTAACCCCTCAGGTGCCGTGGAAGCGTACACTTCCGTTGTTGCTCCGGCTCCCCCGTGTGGCGATCAGAGGAGCCGGAGCGTGTCTGCAGCAGCCCCCGTCATAGTGACTGTACTATGTAATAGGATCCATAGGAAAGCATTGAAATCCTCATAGACTCCGATGTAAGTGCACTGCAGTCTATGGTATCAGCAATCCCTATGGGAACTATAAAACAATACACATCATGGGTATCGCTGTCTGTGAAAACGCCCATATTATAAAAAAAAAATAAAAAATTCACATACAGAAAACAGTGAAATGGAAAAAAGCGTCAAAATGGCCGATTCGCCATTTTTTGTCACTTTTTAAAAAAAAAATTAAATAAAAAGCTATCAAAAAGTCACACACACCCCAAAATGGTATCAATAAAAAGTTCAGATCGCCCCCCCCCCCCAAAAAAAAAAGAGCCCCTGTACATCTCCGTCCACGTAAATACCAAAAAGTTATAGGGGGAAACTGGGGAAAAACAAAATGTCCAACTTTATAATCTTTTTTTATCACTATCAAAATGCAAGAAAAACTACACATATTAGGTATCGCCGGATTCGTACTGACCCGGAGAATGAACGTAACTGGTCAGTTTTAACGCACTTCGAACGCCGTAAATAAAAAAAAAAAAAAAAAAAAAAAAACGTAAAACTGTGGCGGAATTGCGTTTTTTTTTTTTTTTTTTTGGCAATTTTACCCGATTTGGAATTTTTTCCCCGCTTCCCACTACACCATATGCAATATTAAATGGTGGCGTTGGAATGTACAACTTGTCCCACAAAAAACAAGCCCTCATACAGCTGTGCGAACGGAAAAATAAAAAAGTTATGGCTGTGTGAAGGCAGGGAGCACAAAACGAAAACCGAAAAAACCTCCGGGGGTGAAAGGGTTAACCTCATCCAACACTTTTCTTTTTAAAATCTTTTTATTTGGAATTTTTCCAGAAAATATTGAGCAACATAAAGCGAATACAATTAACGGGTTCACACATGAAGTACAGTTGTTCCATAAATGAAGACAAAACTAATCACGGCAAACGAACGCTGTAAAGGTAAGGTCTGGGTATGTTCGGGTCTTTCTTTTAGTCGAAATGTCTAGATCTCGCCCAGGGGGACCAAATAGACTCCCGTCTGCCTGTCCATTGAGTGCCGGTATCACAGTCCTAGAGGCCTAGCGTTACCTGGCCAGTCTGATCTCGTCTGGAAATACGTGTAGTAAGCAGATCTCGGGAAGTAAAGCCTGTAATTAAGTTGATCTGCGACAAAGCATTCCCCCAGTGCGATGTGATAAGTGGGCACGTCCACCAAAGGTCGGCCACATCTCCAGCAGTCGGGGCTACAGCTAGGATTGTACTTGTTCAATAGCACTGGAGTGAGATGCCATCTGGTCAGAACTTTATAGTCACTCTCCTGCTGTCAGCATTGGGTCTGTGACATCACCACAGGGTGGCAGGCTGCAGCACCATGGGTCCCAGCTTCTGCCTACCTCGCAGAAGGAGAAGGCACCCGTCAGCATACCGCCGCATCCGCCCTCACAGCCAGGTCTCCACTTGTGTGCTATAGCGCACGCACCTGTCCCTTTGTTATTGACGCCTCCTGATTACTGTCTCCACCCAGAGGCGGGGTTACTGGTATTTGGGGCAGCTTCACTGACCATGACGTGCCCAAGCGTGGTTGTCATACCTGTTAACCTCTGCTGAAGCTTCCTGCTGCTCTGATCTGCTGAGTATTGGACTTTGCCAATTTACCCTGACCATTCCTGCCGGTCTACAATTCTGCCTGCTACCTGGACTATTGATCCCTGGATTGTCTGAGTACAACTCTGCTTGCTGTCACCAGTAAGTTTGCCTGGACTTCTGACCTTGCACTGCCTGACTATGAGTCCGCCTAAACCTGTATACCGTATTCCTCTGAACTTTGTTTTGCCTTTGTTTTTATTTTAACCTTATGTGGCTGAGTGGGCTGATCTGAGGTCTGATGGGGGCACAATACGCTGATCTGAGGTCTGATGGGGGCACATTCTGCTGATCTGAGGTCTGATGGGGGCACATTAAGCCGATCTGAGGTCTGATGGGCACATTCTGCTGATCTGAGGTCTGATGGGGGCACAATACGCTGATCTGAGGTCTCTGATGGGGGCACAATTCTGCTGATCTGAGGTCTGATGGGGGCACATTCTGCTGATCTGAGGTCTGATGGGGCACATTCTGCTGATCTGAGGTCTGATGGGGCACATGATCTTCTGATCTGAGTCTGATGGGGCACATTAAGCCGATCTGAGGTCTGATGGGGGCACATTAAGCCGATCTGAGGTCTGATGGGGGCACATTAAGCCGATCTGAGGTCTGATGGGGGCACATTAAGCCGATCTGAGGTCTGTCTGATGGGGGCACATTCTGCTGATCTGAGGTCTGATGGGGGCACATTCTGCTGATCTGAGGTCTGATGGGGGCACAATACGCTGATCTGAGGACTGATGGGGCAAAATACGCTGATCTGAGGTCTGATGGGGGCACATTCTGCTGATCTGAGGTCTGATGGGGGAACATTCTGCTGATCTGAGGTCTGATGGGGGCACAATACGCTGATCTGATCTGATGGGGCACATTCTGCTGATCTGAGGTCTGATGGGGGCACATTCTGCTGATCTGAGGTCTGATGGGGCACATTCTGCTGATCTTGTTATGCTGATCTGAGGTCTGATGGGGGCACATTCTGCTGATCTGATCTGAGGTCTGATGGGGGCACATTCTGCTGATCTGAGGTCTGATGGGGGCACATTCTGGGGGCTGATCTGAGGTCTGATGGGGGACATGATCTGATGGGGGCACAATACGCTGATCTGAGGTCTGATGGGGGCACATTCTGTTGATCCGAGGTCTGATGGGGTTAGGGTTAGTGGATCCGGGGTCCAGTATTCTGTTTAGATCCAGGGTCCAGTATTCTGTTTAGATCCGGGTCCAGATTCTGTTTAGTCCGGGGTCCAGTATTCTAGTATTCTGTTTAGATCCGGGGTCCAGTATTCTTTTCCAGTATTCCAGATCCGGGGTCCAGTATTCTGTTTAGATCCGGGTTTAGAGGGTCCAGTATTCTGTTTAGATCCGGGGTCCAGTATTCTGTTTAGATCCGGGGTCCAGTATTCTGTTTAGATCCGGGTCCAGTATTCTGTTTAGATCCGGGGTCCCCATAATCCGGGGTCCAGTATTCTGTTTAGATCCGGGGTCCAGTATTCTGTTTAGATCCATTCTGTTTGTCCAGTATTCTTTTAGATCCGGGTCCAGTATTCTGTTTAGATCCAGGGTCAGTATTCTGTTTTAGATCAGTCCTGTTTAGATCCGGGGTCCAGTATTCTGTTTAGATCCGGGGTCCAGTATTCTGTTTAGATCCAGGGTCCAGTATTCTGTTTAGATCCGGGGTCCAGTATTCTGTTTAGATCCAGTATTCTGTTTAGATCCAGGGGTCCCGGGGTCCAGTATTCTGTTTAGATCCGGGTCCAGTATTCTGTTTAGATCCGGGGTCCAGTATTCTGTTTAGATCCGGATCCAGGTCCAGTATTCTGTTTAGATCCGGGGTCCAGTATTCTGTTTAGAGGCAGTATTCTGTTTAGATCCGGGGTCCAGTATTCTGTTTAGATCCGGGGTCCAGTATTCTGTTTAGATCCGGGGTCCAGTATTCTGTTTAGATCCAGTGTCCAGTATTCTGTTTAGATCCGGGGTCCAGTATTCTGTTTAGATCCGGGGTCCAGTATTCTGTTTAGATCCGGGGTCCAGTATTCTGTTTAGATCCAGGGTCCAGTATTCTGTTTAGAGGGTCCAGTAGTGTCCAGTATTCTGTTTAGATCCAGGTCCAGTATTCTGTTTAGATCCCTGTTTAGATCCGGGGTCCAGTATTCTGTTTAGATCCGGGGTCCAGTATTCTGTTTAGATCCAGATGTCCAGTATTCTGTTTAGATCCAGGTTTAGATCCGGGGTCCAGTATTCTGTTAGATCCGGGGTCCAGTATTCAGTATTCTGTTTAGATCCAGGGTCCAGTATTCTGTTTAGAGGGTCCAGTCCGGGGTCCAGTATTCTGTTTAGATCCAGGTTTAGAGGGTCAGTATTCTGTTTAGAGTCCAGTATTCTGTTTAGATCCGGTCCAGTATTCTGTTTAGATCCGGGGTCGTATTCTTTTAGATCCGGGGTCCAATTCTGTTTAGATCCGGGGTCCAGTATTCTGTTTAGATCCGGGGTCCAGTATTCTGTTTAGATCCAGGGTCCAGTATTCTGTTTAGATCCGGGGTCCAGTATTCTGTTTAGATCCGGGTCCATATTCTGTTTAGATCCGGGTCCCAGTATTCTGTTAGATCCGGGGTCCAGTATTCTGTTTAGATCCGGGGTCCAGTATTCGTTCCAGTAGTTAGGGGTCCAGTATTCTGTTAGTCAGTATTCTGTTAGATCCGGGGTCCAGTATTCTGTTTAGATCCATTCAGGGTCCAGTATTCTGTTTAGATCAGTATTCTGTTTAGAGGGTCCAGTATTCTGTTTAGATCCAGGGTCCAGTATTCTGTTTAGATCCAGTATTTTCGGGTGTTTAGATCCGGGGGTCCAGTATTCTGTTTAGATCCGGGGTCCTGTTTAGAGTATTCTGTTTAGATCCGGGTCCAGTATTCTGTTAGATCCGGGTCCAGTATTCTGTTTAGATCCAGTGTCCAGTATTCTGTTTAGATCCGGGGTCCAGTATTTGTGTTTAGATCCGGGGTCCAGTATTCTGTTTAGATCCGGGGTCCAGTATTCTGTTTTAGATCCAGGGTCCAGTATTCCTGTTTAGATCCGGGGTCCAGTATTCTGTTTAGATCCGGGGTCCAGTATTCTGTTTAGTATTCTGTTTAGACCGGGTCCAGTATTCTGTTTAGATCCGGGGTCCAGTATTCTGTTTAGATCCGGGTCCAGTATTCTGTTTTAGATCCAGGTCCAGTATTCTGTTTAGATCCAGGGTCCAGTATTTCAGTTTCTGTTTAGATCCAGGGTCCAGTATTCTGTTTAGATCCGGGGTCCAGTATTCTGTTTAGATCCGGGGTCCAGTATTCTGTTTAGATCCAGGGTTCCAGTATTTCTGTTTAGATCCGGGGTCCAGTATTCTGTTTAGATCCGGGGTCCAGTTATTCTGTTTAGATCCGGGTCCAGTATTCTGTTTAGATCCGGGTCCAGTATTCTGTTTAGATCCAGGGTCCAGTATTCTGTTTAGATCCGGATCCGGTCCAGTATTCTGTTTAGATCCGGGGTCCAGTATTCTGTTTAGATCCGGGGTAGTTCTGTTAATTCCGGGGTCCAGTATTCTGTTTAGATCCGGGGTCCAGTATTCTGTTTAGATCCGCTGGGTCCAGTATTCTGTTTAGATCCGGGGGTCCAGTATTCTGTTTAGATCCGGGGTCCAGTATTCTGTTTAGATCCGGGGTCCAGTATTCTGTTTAGATCCAGGGTCCAGTATTCTGTTTAGATCCGGGTCCAGTATTCTGTTTTAGATCCAGGGTCCAGTATTCTGTTTAGATCCGGGGTCCAGTATTCTGTTTAGATCCAGGCAGCGGGTCCAGTATTCTGTGTTTAGATCCGGGGTCCAGTATTCTGTTTAGATCCGGGATCCGTCCAGTATTCTGTTTAGATCCGGGGTCCAGTATTCTGTTTAGATCCAGGGTCAGTATTCTGTTTAGATCCGGGGTCCAGTATTCTGTTTAGATCCAGTTTAGATCCGGGGTCCAGTATTTCTCCAGTATTCTGTTTAGATCCGGGTCCAGTATTCTGTTTAGATCCGGGGCCAGTATGTTTAGATCCAGGGTCCAGTATTCGTTTAGATCCGGGGTCCAGTATTCTGTTAGATCCGGGGTCCAGTATTCTGTTTAGATCCAGGTCCAGTATTCTGTTAGATCCGGGGTCCAGTATTCTGTTTAGATCCAGGTCCAGTATTCTGTTTAGATCCGGGTCCAGTATTCTGTTTAGATCCAGGGTCCAGTATTCTGTTTAGATCCGGGGTCCAGTATTCTGTTTAGATCCGGGGTCCAGTATTCTGTTTAGATCCGGGGTCCAGTATTCTGTTTAGATCCAGCGGGGGTCCAGTATTCTGTTTAGATCCAGGGTCCAGTATTCTGTTTAGATCCGGGGTCCAGTATTCTGTTTAGATCCGGGGTCCAGTATTCTGTTTAGATCCAGGGTCCAGTATTCTGTTTAGATCCGGGGTCCAGTATTCTGTTTAGATCCAGTGTCCAGTATTCTGTTTAGATCCGGGTCCAGTATTCTGTTTAGATCCGGGGTCCAGTATTCTGTTTAGATCCTGTTTAGAGGGTCCAGTATTCTGTTTAGATCCAGGTCCAGTATTCTGTTTAGATCCCGATCCAGGGTTCCAGTATTCTGTTTAGACCGGGGTCCGATCCAGTATTCTGTTTAGATCCAGTATTCTGTTTAGAGGGTCCAGTATTCTGTTTAGATCCGGGTCCAGTATTCTGTTTAGATCCGGGTCCAGTATTCTGTTTAGATCAGTATTCATCCGGGGTCCAGTATTCTGTTTAGATCCGTCCAGTATTCTGGTCCAGTATTCTGTTTAGATCCGGGGTCCAGTATTCTGTTTAGATCCGGTCCAGTATTCTGTTTAGATCCAGTATTCTGTTTAGATCCGGTAGATCCAGTATTCTGTTTAATCCAGGGTCCAGTATTCTGTTTAGATCCTGTTTAGATCCGGTCCAGTATTCTGTTTAGATCCAGTATTCTGTTTAGATCCAGGGTCCAGTATTCTGTTTAGATCCAGTCCAGTCAGTCCAGTATTCTGTTTAGATCCCGGGGTCCAGTATTCTGTTTAGATCCGGGGTCCAGTATTTCTGTTTAGATGTCCAGTATTCTGTTTAGATCCGGGGTCCAGTATTCTGTTTAGATCCGGGGTTTAGATCCTGGGTCCAGTATTCTGTTTAGATCCGGGGTCCAGTCCAGTATTCTGTTTAGATCCGGGTCCAGTATTCTGTTTAGATCCAGGTCCAGTATTCTGTTTAGATAGATCCAGGGTCCAGTATTCTGTTTAGATCCAGGTCCAGTATTCTGTTTAGATCCAGGGTCCAGTATTCTGTTTAGATCCGGGGTCCAGTATTCTGTTCCAGTATTCTGTTTTAGATCCGGGGTCCCAGTATTCTGTTTAGATCCAGAGGGTCCAGTATTCTGTTTAGATCGGGGTCCAGTATTCTGTTTAGATCCGGGGTCCAGTATTCTGTTTAGATCCCTGTTTAGAGGGGGTCAGTATTCTGTTTAGAGGGTCCAGTATTCTGTTTAGATCCGGGTCCAGTATCTGTTTAGATCCGGGGTCCAGTATTCTGTTTAGATCCAGGTCCAGTATTCTGTTTAGATCCAGTATTCTGTTTAGATCCGGGGTCCAGTATTCTGTATTCTGTTTAGATCCAGATTCTGTTTAGATCCAGTATTCTGTTTAGATCCAGGGTCCAGTATTCTGTTTAGATCCTGTTTAGATCCAGGGTCCAGTATTCTGTTTTAGATCCCTGTTTAGATCCGGGGTCCAGTATTCTGTTTAGATCCGGGGTCCAGTAGTTTTATCCAGTATTCTGTTTTAGGGTCCAGTATTCTGTTAGATCCAGGTCCAGTATTCTGTTTAGATCCAGTATTCTGTTTAGATCCAGTATTCTGTTTAGATCCGGGGTCCAGTATTCTGTTTAGATCCGGGGTCCAGTATTCTGTTTAGATCCGGGGTCCCGGGGTCCAGTATTCTGTTTAGATCCCAGATCCGTCCAGTATTCTGTTTAGATCCGGGGTCCAGTATTCTGTTTAGATCCGGGTCCAGTATTCTGTTTAGATCCAGTATTCTGTTTAGATCCGGGGTCCAGTATTCTGTTTAGATCCAAGTATTCTGTTTTAGATCCAGGTCCAGTATTCTGTTTAGATCCAGGTCCAGTATTCTGTTTAGATCCGGGTCCAGTATTCTGTTTAGATCCAGTGTCCAGTATTCTGTTTAGATCCGGGTCCAGTATTCTGTTTAGAT
>ONZH01005713.1:0-63824 GCA_900303285.1 Rhinella marina | reverse complement strand
GGCCTCCACATAATTTTTAAACGTCTCACCTCTTGGGCTCCACAAATTTTAACAGGTCTCACCTCTTGGGCCTCCACAAAATTTTTAACAGGTCTCACCTCTTGGGCCTCCACAAAATGTTTAACAGGTCTCACCTCTTGGGCCTCCACAAATGTTTAACAGGTCTCACCTCTTGGGCTCCACAAAATGTTTAAGAGGTCTCACCTCTTGGGCCTCCACATAATTTTTAACACGTCTCACCTCTTGGGCCTCCACATAATTTTTAACAGGTCTCACCTCTTGGGCCTCCACAAAATGTTTAAACAGGTCTCACCTCTTGGGCCTCCACAAAATGTTTAACAGGTCTCACCTCTTGGGCCTCCACAAAATGTTTAACAGGTCTCACCTCTTGGGCCTCCACATAATTTTTAAGAGGTGTCACCTCTTGGGCCTCCAAAAATGTTTAAGAGGTCTCACCTCTTGGGCCTCCACATAATTTTTAACCGGTCTCACCTCTTGGGCCTCCACAAAATTTTTAACAGGTCTCACCTCTTGGGCCTCCACAAAATGTTTAAGAGGTGTCACCTCTTGGGCCTCCACATAATTTTTAATACGTCTCACCTCTTGGGCCTCCACAAAATGTTTAACAGGTCTCACCTCTTGGGCCTCCACATAATTTTTAAGAGGTGTCACCTCTTGGGCCTCCACAAAATGTTTAAGAGGTCTCACCTCTTGGGCCTCCACATAATTTTTAACCGGTCTCACCTCTTGGGCCTCCACAAAATTTTTAACAGGTCTCACCTCTTGGGCCTCCACAAAATGTTTAAGAGGTGTCACCTCTTGGCCTCCACATAATTTTTAATACGTCTCACCTCTTGGGCCTCCACAAAATGTTTAACAGGTCTCACCTCTTGGGCCTCCACATAATTTTTAACAGGTCACACCTCTTGGGCCTCCACATAATTTTAAGAGGTCTCACCTCTTGGGCCTGCACAAAATGTTTAAGAGGTGTCACCTCTTGGGCCTCACATAATTTTTAAGAGGTGTCACCTCTTGGGCCTCCACAAAAATCTTTAAGAGGTCTCACCTCTTGGGCCTCCACATAATTTTTAAGAAGTGTCACCTCTTGGGCCTCCACAAATGTTAACAGGTCTCACCTCTTGGGCCTCCACAAAATGTTTAACAGGTCTCACCTCTTGGGCTCCACAAAATGTTTAACAGGTCTCACCTCTTGGGCCTCCACAAAATGTTTAAGAGGTGTCACCTCTTGGGCCTCCACATAATTTTTAATACGTCTCACCTCTTGGGCTCCACAAAATGTTTAACAGGTCTCACCTCTTGGGCCTCCACATAATTTTTAAGAGGTGTCACCTCTTGGGCCTCCACAAAATGTTTAAGAGGTCTCACCTCTTGGGCCTCCACATAATTTTTAACCGGTCTCACCTCTTGGGCCTCCACAAAATTTTTAACAGGTCTCACCTTTTGGGCCTCCACAAAATGTTTAAGAGGTGTCACCTCTTGGGCCTCCACATAATTTTTAATACGTCTCACCTCTTGGGCCTCCACAAAATGTTTAACAGGTCTCACCTCTTGGGCCTCCACATAATTTTTAACAGGTCACACCTCTTGGGCCTCCACATAATTTTTAAGAGGTCTCACCTCTTGGGCCTGCACAAAATGTTTAAGAGGTGTCACCTCTTGGGCCTCCACATAATTTTTAAGAGGTGTCACCTCTTGGGCCTCCACAAAATCTTTAAGAGGTCTCACCTCTTGGGCCTCCACATAATTTTAAGAAGTGTCACCTCTTGGGCCTCCACAAAATGTTTAACAGGTCTCACCTCTTGGGCCTCCACAAAATGTTTAACAGGTCTCACCTCTTGGGCTTCCACAAAATGTTTAACAGGTCTCACCTCTTGGGCCTCCACAAAATGTTTAACAGGTCTCACCTCTTGGGCCTCCACATAATTTTTAAGAGGTCTCACCTCTTGGGCTTCCACAAAATGTTTAACAGGTCTCACCTCTTGGGCCTCCACATAATTTTTAACACGTCTCACCTCTTGGGCCTCCACATAATTTTTAACAAGTCTCACCTCTTGGGCCTCCACATAATTTTTAAGAGGTCTCACCTCTTGGGCGTCCACATAATTTTAACCGGTCTCACCTCTTGGGCCTCCACAAAATTTTTAACAGGTCTCACCTCTTGGGCCTCCACAAAATGTTTAAGAGGTGTCACCTCTTGGGCCTCCACATAATTTTAACACGTCTCACCTCTTGGGCGTCCACATAATTTTTAACACGTCTCACCTCTTGGGCCTCCACATAATTTTAACAGGTCTCACCTCTTGGGCCTCCACATAATTTTTAAGAGGTCTCACCTCTTGGGCCTGCACAAAATGTTTAAGAGGTGTCACCTCTTGGGCCTCCACATAATTTTTAATACGTCTCACCTCTTGGGCCTCCACAAAATGTTTAACAGGTCTCACCTCTTGGGCCTCCACATAATTTTTAAGAGGTGTCACCTCTTGGGCCTCCACAAAATGTTTAAGAGGTCTCACCTCTTGGGCCTCCACAAAATTTTCCATGAGCCTCTGGCCAGCCCACGGCCTCTTCCTGCCTTTTGCGGTCCTACGCATCCCTCAACATCCCCACTGCTTTACCTGCTAGACATGACACTGGGCCAGGTCGGGTCACTGACATCTCAAGCGCCAACAATTTGGGCATTTTGAGGCTTCTGCATGTGTTTGAGTTGTTTTTACATTTTAAAGAAGACATGTCTGACCATATTTCACACACACACACAATGACAATTAGGGGTGGGGTCTATTTGCTTTCCCCCTTGCCTATGCCATCTGTGGTTGTCATAGGCAACGTGATTTTAAGGGGTGCAGAATTTTATCTTCTTTTTTGTCTAGTTTGGCTTGGGGTCCATGGCAATGTTGAGGAAAGAAGGTTTCCTTGTATGGTCTCACTTTACAGAGAGGTTAGATTGTCTTTGGAGTGTATTGTTGAGAGGCTGTGATAGTGGCGTAATAGTGCGACTTGGGCGCGTTATATGCACCCAGACATGCTTCCCCTGCTGTCCCAGTTGCATTCCAGCAGTGTTGGCATCCTTTTCTGAGGTTTCAGGGTGGACTTGGTGACCTCCAAGTGGTCGAATTGAGATTTCCAAGTGGCGAGCATTTTTTTCCCATAGACTTTAATGGGATTCGATATTTGGTCGAATAGTCGAATTTCGCGGTCTATTCGAATCGAATTTCGAACTTTCGAATATTTCACTACTCGCTCATCTCTAGTAATTATAGCACTTGTGGGAGAATGTAAGAATGATCAAATGAAGGAGAATCTTATGGAATGGCAGAAAATGAAAAATGTTGTGGAAGATTATATACAGCATACTGTATACTGGGTATATATGCAGTGTTACTTGAAAATAATATTAATCTGAGAGATCTATGTTCCTCCTTGAAATCTAACTTTTTAGATGATGAAATATTCACTAAAGAATGGTACGGGTACTTGAACAAATGTTCGATTTCCTTAACCCTTTCAGTACCGGAGGTTTTTTCGGTCATGCATTTTCGTTTTGCGCTCCCTGCCTTCAAACAGCCATAACTCTTTTATTTTTCTGTTCACATAGCTGTATGAGGGCTTGTTTTTTGCGGGACAAGTTGTACTTTCCAATGCCACCATTTAATATTGCATACGGTGTAGTGGGAAGCAGGAAAAAAATTCCAAATCAGGTGAAATTGCAAAAAAAACGCTATTCCGCTACAGTTCTACGGGTTTCTTATTTACAGCGTTCGATGTGCATTAAAACTGACCCATTATTTTCATTCTACTGGTCAGTACGAATCCGGCAATACCTAATATGTATAGTTTTTCCTGCGTTTTGATAGTGAAAAAAAATTAGAAAGTTGCCCTTTTTTTTTTTTTTCCTTGTCATATCTTGACCCCTATAACTTTTTGGTACTTATGTGTACAGAGCTGTATGGGGGCTCATTTTTTGCGGGACAATCTGAAGATTTTATTAATACCATTCTGGGGTGTGTATGACTTTTTGATCACTTTTTATTTAATTTTTTTTAGAAAAAAAAAGCGACAAAAAACGGCAAATCGCCATTTGGACGCTTTTTTCCGCCACACAATTCGCCGTATTGGATTTTTTTTTATATTTTAAAAGTACGGGCGTTTTCGGTCACGGAGATACCCATGATGTCTATATTTAGTGTTATTTAGGTATTTATTTTTTACTTATACGGAAAGGGGGGTGATTTGAACTTTTATATCTTTTTTATTTTTTATATATTTTTTAACATTTTTTTAAATTTTTTTTTACTATTTGAATGCTCAAATATGAGCTTATATATTGTGGCTTTTTAATTTTCTTTATGAGCAATTATGGATTTACTAGAGGCAGTTAAATCCATCAATTGCTCATTTCTTATCCTGGCCTGCCATCTAGTGGCCAGAATAAGAATTGCACTTTGAAAACTGTAATCCTCACCAGCGAGGATTACAGTTTTCATATGGTGTACAGACACCCCGATTGGCCACACGGGGTGTCTGTACACCACCCGGAAGCGAACGCTTCCGGGTTTAGACGCAACTAGATGCCGTGATCACGGCATCTAGTCACCCCGGAAGACGCCGCCGATACAGTAGGTAGCGGCAAGTCTCTGCTGTTAGAAACAGCAGAGACTTGCCGGCCATGACGCCCGCCGCACCCGCGAGCGGGCGCCATGTGCCCGCATCGTACCAGCGCCGTACATGTACGGCGCCGGTACTGTAAGGGTTAATGTCTATGCTATTCAGGAAAAGGAAACAGCTTAGTAGTATTGCTTTTATGCACGCTCTTGGAGGTTTATTGGGATGTCACAATTATGTTAAAAATAAGCTTGTGAAATGTTTAATAATATAGAGGAGACATATATAAAGGGAAAAAAGGGGAAAACATGTCAATGCCAGTGCATATGATTGGGATAAAATAAGAAGAAGGTAGCAAACCACGGGTTAATATTCATAAACCTATAATCCCGTTTGCATGAACAAAGACTGCTCCCTCTGATATTATGAAAGAAGTCATAGAGGGACTGCAATAAATTGTAAGGATAAAAAAAAGGAGTTCCAAAGGAGAAATAGGTTTAGGCAGAGGGGTGGAAAACCTGTGGTTAGGGCTTTTTCCACAAGAATAATTTATAATAGTAAATTTAAAAAATAAACTAGAAGAAGTCTAAGACCTGCACAAGGAGGTGTAGGCTATCCAGGCCCATATAGAAAAAGGGAACAATTGTCCACCCTTATGCTAAAGCTGGAAGGATGAAAGATCATAATATACATAGTAACTGAAGAAGAATATCGAGATCTGGGGTATATGATCTAGAAGAGGGAGCTGATATGTTATAAAGCAAACCTATTAACACAAATTAAAAAAAAAAAAAAATTAATATTCTATCTGGTTAATAGTAGAGAGATACATTTTAGGAACTATTGATTAAGGATTTTAGAGATTTGGTCATTATAAATAGACATGAGCAAAGTATTAGAAAATTTAATTTGGCTACTAATTGGAAGAGGTAGAAAATATATTGGGTTTTATCGGCAATTAGATGGAGATCTGATCCGTTAAACTTTTTTTTTTTAAAGAAATTGGGGAACTTTATAAATTCGGCATATGAAGCAGAAATATTAAAAGAGGAGAAGGATGATATTTTAATACAGCATCCATCTAACCCCTATTTTGACATCCTTCAAAAATTACAGAAAAATCCTAAAAAAAAAACCCTAGGTGGGGATGGGTTCTCTGAATAGCCACTTGTTGGAATACCTGAATTGGCAATTGCATAGATTTGAGATTTGTGACATCTCTCCCTGCTTATTTACAAGATTCAAGATACCTCCTTTTACTTTTAACCCTTTCAAGACCAGATGATTTTCATTTTTTTTTCGTTTTCATTATTTCACTCCCAGCCCTCCCAAAGCTATAACTTTTTTTTTCACAAACCCATATGAGGGCTTGTTGTTTGCGGGATAAGTTGCACTTTCTAATGGCACCATTTACGGTTGCATACAATGTGGTGGGAAGCAAAATGTGTTTTCTTCACTGATCTTAGTACTTTTGTCCATATAGTACATTTTCCAGTTTGCACCTATTTTGCCGTGTACGTTGTATATATTCCCAGCAGTGCCTCCTTGGTTTGGCTCATTGCAGGTAACTATGTCATTTACATCCTTGGTGGTCTGTTTTCTATATTCTTTTAATCTTTTTGCTTGAAAAGACAGACTTGTGGAAAGGACAAAAACTTGTGATGTTTTAAATGATATGACATTCAGTAGTGTCACATCACTTTCAGCCATTTGAAACTTTTTGACTAAGGACCTCTTAGATTTCCGACAGACTTGGAATTGGTATTGCTTTCAGGGTGAAACATTTGTAACCTCTTCAAAGACAAGACAGGATAGACCCCAAAGCATTTTTCCTTTCTTTTCAGCCAGATACAAGGTTACTAACATGTTATATCTCACAAGTAATGCTTACTCATGAGAAATAATAACGTTTTGGTTATATAGGGACAGCAATAACAATAATTATTAATGTTATTATTAGGATTATTCCTGTTGCTATACTAATAATCCGAATTAAAACATATGCAGTATTATCAACTTTATTACTAATAGTATTTACT
The DNA here is from genome assembly GCA_900303285.1 of Rhinella marina. Taxonomy (NCBI): domain Eukaryota; kingdom Metazoa; phylum Chordata; class Amphibia; order Anura; family Bufonidae; genus Rhinella; species Rhinella marina. Next base: position 57,162 of record ONZH01005713.1, on the reverse strand, counting down.
TTATTAACAATAGTAATCATATTAATAGTTATTGCTGTTGTTACTAGTACTGGTCACAATTTAAATAAAATAATAATAATCATTACTTTTACTCAGCAGTAATTAATTATATTTTTACTATTATTACATAGCATTATATAATAGTAAAAGAACACAAACATATTAGCTGCAATACTAATAGGGGTTGTGTCAGAGTAAAAACCTATCACTCATCCACAGGATAGGTGAAAAGTGTCTGATTGGAGGGAGTCCAACAACTGGGACCCCCATTGATCATAAGAATGGGGAATTCATGTTTCCCATTTAAATGAAACAGTGCATGAGCATGTGCACTGCTGCTCCATTCAAGCTCTATGGGACCGCCAACAATAGCTGGCTGAGCACTGGATGGTGCTCGACTGCAGTTTCAAATGAGAAACTCTGTTCTTGTAATTGCTAGGGGTTCGTGCAGATGCACCCCCATCAATAACTCAACCTGTTGAAAGGGGGTAAGTTGTCATTCTAGGATAATGCATTTAAGGGTATGCCAACACAGGGTGGAATATCAGCTATGAATCTATTGCAGCCTTTTTGCTTCAGATTTCATTCTATACATTGCAATCGATAAAATCTGGGGTGGAATAATTTGACAAGCTGCACATTTAAAATCCAACTCATAGGTTAGTTTATGCTGCTGGTTCTATTTAGTTAAAATCTCATGCACTTTGCTGTTATTGTAAAATATTACTGCACGAAAATCTATGGTGGCAAATCTGTAGCTTATGCATTTCATGTGGATATGCCCTTGAAGGATTGTTTGAGGTGAAATAAACATGACTACTTGACTGCTGGAAGGAAACAGTGCTAGTCTTATTGGTCTGGTATTGTAGTCCCATTCATGTGGTGCTTTTACTGGAAGAAAACAGCCATATTTTAAAATATCTACACCTACTTAATGCTGCAATCACGTAGAACATTTTAAAATATTTCAGAGGTATTTTTCACTGCACTTTAGGCAGGAGAAAAAACTTCTGTTTCTAAGTGTGATGGGTAAAGTCTATATTGAAACTTGAGAAAGTTTTTGCATAAATTTGACCTAAAACTACAGTATATCAGATTTTCACACAAGTTCTAAAAGTAGACAACAATGACCAAATCAAATGAGTAAAAATTATTAGACTTATGTTCATGAGTCCTCCAATAGGCGGCACAAAGCAACAATGGTGTGCATGGCAGTATTGGTAGGAGAAATCTGCTGCTTTCCAAAAAGAACATTGCTGCCCATCTGCAACTTGTTAAAGATACCTGGACATGTGAAACACAGTGGTGGTAGTATCATGGTTTGGGCTTGTTTTGCTGCATCTGGGCTTGGATGGCTTGCCATCATTGATAGCACAATAAACTCTGAATTATACCAGCAAATTGTAAAGGAAAACAGTCTGTGAGCTGAATCGCAAGAGGACGTGGTTCATACATGAAGACAATGAATGATCCTAAGCACACAAGTTGTTGTACCAAAGAATGATTAAAGAAGAATAAAGTTAAAATTTTGGAATGATCAAGTCAAAGTCCTGACCTTAATCCAATAGAAATTATGTAGAAGGAACTGATGTGAGCAGTTCGTGGGAGGAAACCCACTAGCATAATACAGCTGAAGCTGTCTCATACAGAGGAATTTGGCAAAAATTCCTCCAAGCCAATGTGAAGAACTAATCAACAATAACTGGAAATATTTAGTTTATTGCTGCACAAGGAGGTCACACCAGATAATGAAAGGAAAGGTCTGACTCCAAATATGTTTTCCACTCACAGCCACATGATTTTGGATTATTTTCATCAAAAAATAAATAACCAAACTAAATTTTTGACTCAATTTTTGACTCATTTGTTTAACTTGACTATCTTTATCTACCTTTAGGACTTGCATGAAAATCTAAAATCTGCCCCAGAAATATTAGTAAAAATCTGCTCTATTATTTTTTAGTAAAACATAACCTGTGGTAGGTAGGGTGTTTTTTTTCCATAGATTTCTCTATAGCAGGAAAATGCCTGAGTCACATGGTGTTTTCTACCTGCATAAAATATGTATTTGTGATGGAGGCCTAAAACATACAAGGAAGTGTTTCACTAGAGATTAAAATTGTTAAGAATAATATTGAGTCTAAATAGATGTATAATAACAATGTAATAAAAATTCTCTGTAGTATATAATAAGAAATCTAAAACACCATCTACCTCTTGTAACCAGAGGAATGTACAGTGGCTTAAGCTGATGGTATTAGAAAAAGTCAAGAAAAGTAATAAAATCATTTAGGGACTATAGTCTTATCTGAATCTTGGTCATCTATAATTAAATATGTAAATTGGCATGGACATACCATAAATAGAGATCAGGACAATCTGCTAAATCTAATTTGTAGCTGTATGTGGGTTAACTATTTTGACCTTATTTGCTTAATTGCGAGACTTGGTGATGATTTCCAAATGTGATATATAGGTAACAAATATGATTTGTTCTTCTTTCTTTCCTGTCTACCTTGTCTTGGTATAAAATTTCTGTCAGAGCCTGGAACATATAACCATGTACAAAATGTTTCACTTGTAAAAGGGACTTGTGTTAATTTGAATCATAGCCCAAACGTTCATCTCACATGACATTTGATCAGTTTTAAAAAATAATTGCCTATTTTCAGTAATCCAGTTAGTGTACGTAACTTGTATTTTTCCATGTATGACAAACAAACAGTAACTCAAGATAATAGTCATGAATTAGAAAGAAATAAAAAAAATCAGGTCAATACTGGTAAAAACAAGGTCTACTTTGTTTATTAAAGGGAACCTGTCAGGTTTGCGGGAGCACAGCGTCGGAATAGTGAGTATGAAGATAAAAATTACATATTCGGATTCAGCATCACTTACACTATACACCGCTTACTCTAGTTCAGGGGGTGTTTTGGAGATGACAGGTTCCCTTTAACTACTTAAAGGAATTGTCTGAGATTTGTTTTCAAAACATTGGCAGAAAGGGAACCATAAAGAAGAAAAACATAACTGTCACCACTGTAGACAGGGAAACACTCACACTGTGAGCCCTAACTTGAACCCAGCCTGCTGACCCTGCCTACTTGCAGAACAAGCCCTAGGTGGTAAGTCCACAACTAGTCGACCATCCCTATACTGGTAAGTGCAGGGAGCCAAACCAAATGCCTGCATTAAAAACCACAGAGACCTGTTCACACACTGGAATCCAGAACAAACAAACACACACACACACAGAGGAGTCATGCAGAAAACAGGAGCCAATACAGTGCCAAATGATAAAGCGGAAGGAGGTCTCAAGTAGCAAAGCCAAGGGTCAATATCGTATGGGAAAACAGAGTACAAAATCGCTAAGCACAGAGAGAGGTACAAGCAAGCCAAGGTCAAATCCAATAGCAACAATCGAATACACACACTAGCAACAGAGCACAGCAAGGGAAAACCTATAATTGGCAAGGAGTATTGCCAGCAGGTGCTTTAAATAGAGAACTAATCCCTCTCCACAAGCATGTGTGCTTACATCACCGGGGGGCGTGGCTCAATCGTCACATCACCAGGGGGCATGGCTCAAGTGGTGCATCACCAGGGGGGCGTAGTCAAAGTGGCACGTCGAGAGGGGCGTGTGTCGCGTCACCAAGGACATGGCCTAGGTGACACATCAACAGGGAGGCATGGCCTGGCAGCGCGTCTGACACCGTGCTGCAGTGCCCGAGCCCCTGACTGCAGCACTGGAGCTCGGACAGGCAAGTTGGTGACAATAACTCATCCTTTAATTGTCCCACCATGCCAGTGCCGCTCTGGCACTTCTACGTTATTCCTCACTGGTCCTACAGTCATGGTGTCATGCTCATCATTCACATCAAGGTTGGCAAAAATCAGCGGCCAAAGCAGTCACTTGCTTTTCATACACATGTGACTGCGGAGGCTAGTTATTGGCTGCCATAGTCACATGAATGATGAACATCATATGACTGCTGCAGAGCAAGAGAGGAGCGGAGTGATAGTGCTGGGGTACATTTAGGTAGTTTAGTGTTTCTTTTTATTTTGTAGAATTTCCAACTCTTTGACAATTTCATAAAATCTCAGGCAATCGTTTGGAAAACCTGTCAAATTTCAGCCTTCAGCATATTTTTTTTATTTGTGCTATCATTCTGACATTAAACTTATTGTACAGGTTGTAAAAATTAAGGGAATAGTTAATATATGTACATTTTTTTTCTGTATACTTTATGAAATAAAAACTTACAATAAATATTTGTTGTCACAATCATGATCGACTGCATAATATCACAAAGATTAAAGAACTCCCGACAAAAATGTTATTCCATGTCCTGATAGAAATGTACATGATATAATCTGTAGTGAATGTCATTTTCTTACCAGTGTCTGAATTTTTGACTTATATCATCCTGAAGTTTCTTATCTGTGTCGTGTGACCAGCAATTAGACCCACCAACTCACACATAGACTTATGTGTGGACCGGAAGTCTAATTCTCTATGTATTCCTATGAGACTGAAAGTGAGGCTCCCATAGGAATGAATAGAGCAGTTACTGGCTTTCTGTCCTGGGTCAGTTGGAGGTCAGGGAGTTGGTCACATGACCCAGCTACAATAAGAAGAGAGGTTTTTACTCACAGAAATGCACCTTTCTAACAGGTCAGAGAATAAAAATTTTTGCGGGAGTTCTTCTTTAACTTTGACTTCAGAGTTTTGAGCCTTGGAGTACCTGTGGCAAACATATACATATAAGCTAGCTATACTCACCATTGATTAAAAGCACCTATGAATGCTGGGACTAGTCCTACATTAACATTAATGCAGTCTCCACCTCCAAATAAAACATGTTTGTTTTTTACATTGTAAAGGAGGGCCATACACCTTAGTAGAGTTTTAACCTATGGCTATTCCTTCTAAAGTGTTCTCAACAGGGATAGGGATATAAGCAGTGGCTTATCTCCTATGAAAAAGACCCAAAGGATTTCTTAAATCCAACATGATTGATCCTTCTTCGCCACTGGCATCGGACAGTAGAGACACCCCAGAACACAATTAGATAGTTAACTGGTCATGCAGAAATTTATGGGTTCAGCTGATGTTCATCTAATGTGCGTGGCCGACATTACATAAGAAAATGTACAAACAGGTAATTATATATGGCTACTGAAATATAAACTCATAAAAAAGAATAATGCTGGCATTAAGGTATTAAGGTAGTACTTTTACTTCTGAAAAGTTGTTTTCATTGAAATATAGGAGGCATTAAAAAGAATCCTGTCTCGACTGATAACATTGCTATAAAAAATCAAATTAAAAATTTTTGACTTGCTTGCTTGGACAGTTGGGACATATCCTCTTGGTGTCCTTGGTGGAAAGGATTTAGAAATATATCTCTGCCTTTGGCCCGTGAAGTTCAGCATGGTAGTTGTCTAGTGGACATTCATAAATTTACCTCTATCTCCCCCTTATTCCTTGCCTTCCCATCAATAGACTTCATGATCATATTGCAAACTCTCCATTTCCATCTTCTCTTTTTGCACATGTGCATTAATCAATACTTAGTATGGGTACCTACAACCATTATGTATTTGTATGGAATGTACCATTTCTCCCCCAATATACTGAAGGTATTGTACACTGGACCACATCAGCTATAATAAAAGATGATAGCTTTGATACAAGCTCTCTAATGGTGCCATAGACAGCTGCCTACTTTGCCTAATACTATCCTGGTCCTGGATGGTTATAATAACTATATTCCCCTTCTCTAGAAGAAAAATTATATCTGAAAGAGATAATCCTTGAAAAGCTGATAATGTCATTCATTTGGTGAAACCTCATGGTTGGCTTTCCACATCCCATCTTGAGGCAGTTTTTGAAGCCAAAGCCAGGAGTGAATCTAAAAAGAGGAGAAGACTCAGTCCTTCCTTCATTCATAATCCACTCCTGGCTTATGCTTAAAAAAACTGCATCAAGAAACCTGAATGTGGAAACCTACTTCTTTTTACAAACGGAGTTTAAAAATCATATTAATATTTAATAAACTCAAAATTTTGGGGCATTTTTAAATGGGTCCCCCAAAAATTACTGCTTACCTATATGATCTAAATCAAACCATGGATGGTAAGGACTCTAAGCCACATGTTTAATTAAATAGTAATGAGTCTCCCTTTGAAATGGAGCTTTTTGATTCCTCTTAGAAGAGAATCTGTTTTTTAGTTTGTTTTAGCTTGTAGACACTCAAGGCCTTAGTTGTTTTGATCAAGTTGTGACTGCAGCAAAGCCTGCATTCTGTCTCCTGTGATGTATCTCCGTGTTAACAGCTCTGCTGTTAGCTATTATGTACCTATTAAGCACTGATTATCTCCTAAAAGCCAAGAACCAGTTGGTTCCACTCACTTTGACACACTTGGTGCTTTGTTTAACCTTTAAACTAGTAGGGCAATGACACTGTTGACAGAGCTGAAGAAGTGGCGAAGCAGGCCTACAGTAAGAAAACAACTTCCTATCACTTTATGTGTCCACTTTCTCTTGTAATGCATAGCACAAAGAATAGTAGGTATTGCAGATAATATGTGATCCATCATGAGACCTAATGATTTGTATCTTCTGATCAGACACAAATATCTAGAGTTCTGCAGAAGATTTCATAGGAGAGTAAGAGCTTTACAAAGGGCTGTTCTAGATAATAATTACCTGACATATCTGGTTAGTAAATACTTGTATTGTTCATAATTGAGTATTTTGCCACTGCACAACCAGACTACCTGTATTATTTATTTATCTATTTATTTATTTAAAAGCGCCATTATGGCGCTGTACATCAAAAGAGTGTTGCACATACATAATATGAAAAATATAAATACGATATAAGAGATACATGAAAATTAATAAACTGGTATGTGGGGAAAGGATCTAGATGAGCAGTTTTTACTCTCACCTGTAGAGTAAACCCTTTGGTGGTCAGAGTACCCCCCCTCCCCTGTATCAGTATGTTAATAGTTTCATGCTTATTGTATTTGTGTTTTTATATTATGCATGTGTAACCCCTCTGAGATATACAATGTCATGGAATTAATGGCACTTATAACTAAACAACAATAATAAAATAATAATAGTAGTTTGCAATGCTAGAGGGGACATTTACCATGAGTGAAAATTTTAAAGTAATTTTTGTAGGAGTCTACATTGCTGTAATTTAGGCCAAATTTATCAAATGTCCCACAAAGTCTGTTAAATTTGGGGCATCTTTACATATAACACTTCTGTCTTGATATGTTTGTTCACTTTTTACGCCAACCCTTTACCGGAGTAAGATTGTGGTTAGTGACTTTTTAAAACACTGCACTTGATAGATCTGGCTTAAATTAGCTAAACAGGCAAACCATTGCCGCTTTCCCATGCACTTTTCGAAACTGTGGTGTAAAAATGCATAATTTTGCAAATAGTTTTGTGTAAATAAGTTGAAAAAATTGCAAAGCCCTATTTTGTGAATTGATAAATTCCCCTGTGTTGTGCCATCTGTTTATCCTTTAGAAATGTATTTAAACAGTTCCAGGAAGATTGGCAAAAGAATAAAGAGTCCTATGAAAATATGCCTCATGATGTTATGGGAAATACAAGACATGTCATCTTTGTAGTGTTGGGACCTTACATTCTGCTTTGCAACAAATAGGAATATTTACTAAAATGAACCAGAGTTCTGGTACTATCTGCGCAAAAAAACCCCCAAAAAACTGGTGCAGTAAAAATGTGAAAATATTTAGGGGCATGATTCTGGCGTAACGTGAGCCAGACTAATATGTGTGGGCTCGGCATGCATGTGGAGCCTGCATTCCCTGAAATCAGTGGAGGCCATTTTGGCACCATAAGAGGTACAATATAATGTCGGCTTAGCATGCATGTGGAGCCTGCATCCTCTGTAGTTAATGGAGGTTGCTATGGCACTTAGTGACTATGGCGTTTAATGTTAGGTTCCCGTCTTAAAGAGATCGCCTTGATGTAGGGCAGACGGGCACAGATAATTTTTGTACAAAATTATTTGCCAAGAATCTTACATTTACAATGTAGCACCAGTATCGTGTAGATAGTGAGTATGGCAGTATTATATGTACTCATTTTATTGTCTGTGTTCGCAGAGTGCTGTTGCATTTTTTATGTTTTATCTTTCTATTTTCAGCCACAGTGACGTGCACCTGCATACTTGGATGTGCTGACTGACCCCCAGTTTTTCTTGTAAGCCAGACTAATAGGCAGTGTAAACTTCTGTATGCTCTTGGTTTATCATCCAGAATTAGTGACTGTGGTAAATCTGCTTCCTTTTAAAACTATATAAACATTAAATAGTACTAATCTACCCCCCTAGTGTGCTTAAATTAATTAGCGCATGTCATTCCAGTCCCTTGCTTATTTTATTTGGACAGTGGCATTTACATTACTATGGGTAGGACCCCTTATCCATCTGCATTAGCATCTTAGTTTGTAAGATGTGACAAAAGGTTCACATTGCAGTGTGGAATATAAACCTAAAGAATGAAAATACTTAAATATTACTTTAGTATAAATATATTTCCAAATACCTTTCATTAGTTATTATGGTTCATTTTGTCTAGGGAGCAATCAATCAGAGAAATAAAATGGCCGCCCTCCTGTTATAACACGCAAAACCTGTCCTAATCACACAGCAGGAAAAGTTACTTCACAGCACTGTGATAAAGAGCTGCCTCATCCTGATCTCTGCTCTGCTTGTCAGGGATTATAATGCTGAATACAGATGATAAGAACTTTAGCTGAATCTCTGTAGGAATGGAGTTCATGAGGAGACAGGAGAGAGGATGGACAGGACAGATTGTGGTAATAGAGACTGCATACAAGAGCTGCTGCTCATTATCTACACCCCCACCTCCTCTCTGTACTTCACGCCTGCGCAGAAATTCTATTCCTACAGAGATTCATATGAAGATCATATTAAACTGTATTCAGGATCATAATCCCTGACAAGTAAGAGAGGAACATGGCGCAGCTTTTTAACTTGTCCTCCTGTGTAAATAGGACAGGTTTTGTGTGGACTAGTAGGATGGCGGCCATTTTATTTTTCCTAATGATTGCTCCCCGGACAAAACAAGTCATTATAACTAATGAAAGGTATTTGGTAATATATTTATAATGAAGTAATATTTAAGTATTTTCATTTTTTTAATTCCCGGAGAACCCCTTTAAGGATACTACAACACCCATTCAACCTATAGGGGTGAGAGAGAGGGGCTGAGAAGAAAGTGATATATTTTTGTACTTATGAGAATATTTGGGGGTGTGCATTTGTGCATGTATAAGTGCAACATGCAAAAGTGTCAGTGGCTTCCTATTAGTCACAATCTAACTTTTTAACAAGTCTTGGAGGAGGACAAGGGAAAATAGCCAGTCTGGCTGTATAGAAGGTACTGGCTCTCCTCAAAAAGACCATCCCTGAGTGGAGACTTACTGGACACTTACTGGAAGTGCCTCATGGTATGGAGACTTATTGGTGATGTATAAGAATGAAAGCATGTATAATAGGGAAAGTAAAAGGTAATCTTCTACAGCTGGCCTTCTGGCTGCCTTCTGTAAGTTCACAAGTCAAAGCATGTTAGACTTCACTTTAAAATGTACCAGACTGCTGGATGTCATTTGAGACCTGAGATGAAGTCCAGGTTTTACAACTCATATCCTATTGAAGTGAGGAATTTATTGTCTCACTTAGACTTAGATAATCACTGCTACAAATCAAAGCGCACATATGTGTACACAGCTTTAAAGAAGCTTTCCACAGATTTCATCTAACAATGTCAAGATTCAAGATTTGGAATGTTCATAGAGAAATCTGCTCTCTAATTATGAAAGCTGCATAGAACTAATGTAGAGAAAGAACTCAAGAATATTACGCTATTTATAGGACATTAAACTGGACACGGGTGCTGTACAAGAAATTATTACATCAAAATATAAAATTACTTAGGACAAGACCAGACGTGGTGGTCGTTGGGTGCTTGAGACTCGGCAAGCATGTGGCCAAAAACTGCATGGTTTTCTATAGATAATTAAAAATTGATTGCCAGTTTCGGGCTTATTCTTAGTGGCAGCGCAGTTTTACAGGTAAGCCAACATAACTGTTCAAGAAAAAGCAGGCAACTGTGAATTTTTAACAATTTCTAAAAAAAAACAGCTCTGGCATGCTTGACTGTTTCTTCACTGAAAACCTTTCTGGTCCTACTCTAAATATTGTTTTAATAATCTATCGTTCTACCATATAATCCTACCATACAGTTGGTGAAAATACATCATAGGTAGAGTAGGTAGCATACAAAACTTTACTCATGGATTTACATATGAACAAGATAATAGCATAAATATACACACATAGAGGAATGGGGGTTAGGGTAATATTTATTAAGTCCAGCATATTACATGCTGGTCCTAATGTATCCTCTGCTGGCATCAGGAACACCACAATTATTAAGAGTCTCATGCCTCTTAATAATTGTAGTGGGTCTGTACATCAAAACAGAAGTCTAAACCAGCAAGAAAGCTAGTGTAGGATTCTGCTATAATCTACACCACTTTCCTGGTGTATGTTATAAAAAATTCTCTGGACCGGCTATAGCCGTCACTGTACTGCCCATTCCCAAACCATCTATGTATTTTCTGGTAAAAATGGTGAGCAGGGCTCTAAACCCCCAAATGGTTGCAAAATTGTGTACAACCATGACATAATCAAAACTTTTCAACTTTTTGAAACCAGTTTTCTGGCATACAGGAGATAACAATGCCCCCCCATATAGCTCAGGCTGAATAAACATGATACGTGGTTTGTATAGTTGACTAGTCATAAGACAAAGCATTTGAGATAGTTTTTTTTTACATAAGCTGGTAAAATAACTTTTTCGGCTAATGGCTATCTCTCTAGACAACCTTAATCTTGGATCTCTGGTATCTACTAAATATGCATGTGTATTTCAGTAAGTAGTTGGAGATAAGTATTGAAAGGCATCTTCTAGAAAACAAGAAGGATGCAGCATCAATATCAATATCAACACTTCCCTATTACACATTAGCTTGTCAGCTGATCTGACAAAATCGGTAGTATTGACTAACATTAGGGAGATTCACAGACTATAATAAACACAATCACTACTCTTTCTGGTTAAACAAAAACATTTTACAAAAGTACTATATCAGAAAGCAGTTATTAGTTTAGATTTTTTTAGTTCATTTCTATATTATTTTTTTATTATATTATCTTATATTTTAATAGATTTTATTCAGTAGATAATATAGGTATGGTTTTCAAATTTACTTCAGATGTTTGAGATATATACTTTTTGTTTGACTGAGATATATACAGTCAAACAAAAAGATATAACATTTTAAATTTTTGGTGAAGAATCAACAACAAGTGGGTCACAATTGTGAAGTGGAACGAAGTTTATTGGATCATTTAAACTTTTTTTGTAATAATAAAACTGAAAAGTGGGGTTTCCAAAATGTTTCGGCCCATTTACTTTCAGTTCAGAAAACTCACTCCAGAAGTTCATTGAGGATCTCTGAATGATCCAATGTTGTCCTAAATGACTGATGAAGAGAAATAGAATCCACCTGTGTGTAATCAAGTCTCCGTATAAATGCACCTGCTCTGTGATAGTCTCAGGGTTCTGCATCATGAAGACCAAGGAACACACCAGGCAGGTCCGTGATACTGTTGTGGAGAAGTTTAAAGCCGGATTTGGATACCAAAAGATTTCCCAAGCTTTAAACATCCCAAGCACTGTGCAAGCGATCATATTGAAATGGAAGTAGTATCAGACCACTGAAAATCTACTAAGACCCGACCGTCCCTCTAAACTTTCATCTCAAACAAGGAGAAGACTGATCAGAGATGCAGCCAAGAGGCCCATGATCACTCTGGATGAACTGCAGAGATCTATAGCTGAGGTGGGAGAGTCTGTCCATAGGACAACAATCAGTCCAACACTTCACAAATCTGGCCTTTATGGAAGAGTGGCAAGAAGAAAGCCATTTCTCAAAGATATCCATAAAAAGTCTTGTTTATAGTTTGCTACAAGCCACCTGGGAGACACACCAAACATGTGGAAGAAGGTGCTCTGGTCAGATGAAACCAAAATCCAACTTTTTGGAAACAATGCAAAACGATATGTTTGGCATAAAAGAAACACAGCTCATCACCCTGAACACACCATCCCCACTGTCAAACATGGTGGTGGCAGCATCATGGTTTGGGCCTGCTTTTCATCAGCAGGGACAGGGAAGATGGTTAAAATTGATGGGAAGATGGATGGAGCCAAATACAGAACCATTCTGGATGAAAACCTGTTGGAGTTTGCAAAAGACCTGAGACTAGGGCGGAGATTTATCTTCCAACAAGACAATGATCCCAAACATAAAGCAAAATCTACAATGGAATGGTTCAGAAATAAACATATCCAGGTCTTAGAATGGCCAAGTCAAAGTCCAGACCTGAATCCAATTGAGAATACATGGAAAGAGCTGAAAACTGCTGTTCACAAACTCCAACCTCAAAGAGCTCGAGCTGTTTTGCAAGGAAGAATGGGCAATAATTTCAGTCTCTAGATGTGCAAAACTGATAGAGACATACCCCAAGCGACTTGCAGATGTAATCGCAGCAAAAGGTGGCACAACAAAGTATTAATGCAAGGGGGCCGAATAATTTTGCACGCCCCACTTTTCAGTTTTATTAATACAAAAAAAGTTTAAATGATCCAATAAATTTCGTTTCACTTCACAATTGTGACCCACTTGTTGTTGATTCTTCACCAAAAATTTAAAATGTTATATCTTTTTGTTTAAAGCCTAAAATGTGGCAAAAGGTTGAAAAGTTCCAGGAGGCCGAATACTTTCGCAAGGAACTGTATATAACTAAATGCAGCAACAAATTAGTGGAGTAATGGAATGCTTCTAATCAGCATGTAAATAAATGCAAGAATATACATATAGAAGAAGCCAGCTTCGCTCGGATATATTTCATCTATTTCGTTTAATGTTTGTGTTTAATGTTAAAAGATATCGAGAGTGTAGAGCACCCTGACTCTTTAACAATGACCTCCCACAGTGCCCCGTCTCCTTAAAATAGGACCTCCACAGCAGCCCACCCCTTTAACTTTGACCTTCACAGAAGCCTTCCCCTTTAACAGTGAGTTCCACAGCACCTCACCCCCTTCACAGTGACCTGCCACGCCCCCGGTCCCGTGAAGCACACCCCTAAACATGAAGCCACACACCCCGGCTCCATGAAGACATGGAGGAGAAGAAGTAGTTCCTGACCTGAAGGTGAACTAGGGACAGCCCGGTGCTTCTCTTCCCCCCCCCACAGGGAGCCATGTGTGCGGCTCTAGTGACTGACTGGGTGAGAGAAGCCTCAGTCAGTTGCTGCAGCTCACGCTCAGACAGCACAATGCTGATGTCTGAGCGTGAGCTACTGAAAGGATGGACATCCCTGCGTTTGTCCAGGCACTGCGCCGGACAGAGGACAGGGAGCCAGAAAACTGGAGGACTGTCCGGCCTAAAACATCTGCCCATTCTAATAGCAGCCTGTCCCTAGGGTGGCCAGAGGTCCGGTTTTAGGTCGGACAGTCCGGATTTAAGACTCCCTGGCCTCTGTCCAGCGCAGGGCCTGGAAGGACACAGGGATGTCCTTTTGAACAGCTCACTCTCAGACAGCAGCACTGTGCAGTCTGAGCATGAGCTGCAGAGAGAAAGTCACCCTCCTCCCTCCCCTGCAGCTGACAGAAGTTGATTTTTACCTTCATTTATTCAATCCCTGTCGGCTGCGGAGTGGAAGGGAGTGTGGCCTGGCCAGGTTGGGGCGTGGCTTAGTAGGACCTGGGGGTGGGGATTTTAAGTCCTTCTTTTGAGGGTGGCCTGAATTACAGGTCGATGCCATGGTAATTTATGAGGGGAAACAGTGGACAGCAGTGGAAGAAAACATCTTTTATTACTACTGAATGGTAAATATGTGAAATTTACATTATATTACGTAATGATTGATGATGAGTTAGTCTAAAACATAAGTTATATTTATGTTAAGCGGAATACCCATTTAACAGTGTCATCCACAGTGCCATGCCCCTTTAAAGCTGACCTACAGCAGTGATGGAAAATGGCTCGGTTTTTATGGAAACCTGCTGTGTGTATCAGTCTGTGTGTGTGGAGACTAACAGCCTGCAAGCTTCTATTGGCTGATATGGGTCATGTGACCAGGCTTCTATTGGCTAATGCATTTTTTGGTAATATCTCAGGAATGGTACGTCCTGGAGAGCTGAGACCCGGTATAAAGCCTTCCTGGACACCTGATGTACCTGTGTGCCAAATTCTGTGATTGTAAATACAGATTCCTTTAGCGGACATACACACATACATACATACACTCAGCTTTATATACCATACAAAAGTTTGGGGTCACCCAGACAATTTTGTGTTTTTCACGAAAACTCACACTTTTATTTATCAAATGAGTTGCAAAATGAATAGAAAATATAGTCAAGACATTGACAAGGTTAAACATAATGATTCTTATTTGAAATAATAACATCAAATAATGCTCCATTTGCAGCAATTACAGCATTGCAGACCTTTGGCATTCTAGCCACAAGTTGGATTGGCTTGATGGGCACTTTTTGCATACTATACGGTCAAGCTGCTCCCACAACAGCTCAATGGGACTGAGATCTGGTGACTGCGCTGGCCACTCCATTACAGATACCAGCTGCCTGCTTCTTCCATAAATAGTTCTTGCATAATTTGGAGGTGTTCTTTAGGTCATTGTCCTGTTGTAGTAGGAAATTGGCTCCAATCAAGCGCTGTCCACAGGGTATGGCATGGTGTTGCAAAATGGAATGATAGCCTTCCTTATTCAAAATCCCTTTTACGCATCCCGCAGTCGCCTCTTCACTGTAGACGTTGACACTGGCGTTTTGCGGGTACTATTTAATGAAGCTGCCAGTTGAGGACCTGTGAGGCGTCTATTTCTCAAACTAGAGACTCTAATGTACTTGTCTTGTTGCTCAGTTGTGCAGCCGGGCCTCCCACTTCTCTTTCTACTCTGGTTAGAGCCTGTTTGTGCTGTCCTCTGAAGTGAGTAGTACACACCATTGTAAGAAATCTTAAGTTTCTTGGCAATTTCTCGCATGGAATAGCCTTTATTTCTAAGAACAAGAATAGACTGTCGAGTTTCACATGAAAGTTCTTTTTTTCTGGCCATTTTGAGAGTTTAATCGAACCCACAAATTTAATACTCCAGATTCTCAACTAGCTCAAAGGAAGGTCAGTTTTATAGCTTCTCTAACCAGCAAAACTGTTTTCAGATGTGCTCACATACTTGCACAAGGGTTTTCAAGGGTTTTCTAAACATCCATTAGCCTTCTTACACAGTTAGCAAACACAATGTACCATTAGAACACTGGAGTGATGGTTGCTGGAAATGGGCCTTTATACACCTATGTAGATATTGCATTAAAAACCAGACGTTTGCAGATAGAATAGTAATTTACCACATTATCAATGTATAGAGTGTATTTCTGATTAATTTAATGTTATCTTCATTGAAAAAAACTGTGCTTTTCTTTCAAAAATAAGGACATTTCTAATTGACCCTAAACTTTTGAACTTATGTACATATATGAAATCTATATGAAAACAGGGCAACTGTGTGCTATTAGGAACTTTCATCCAGAGTTAGATTTGGTTTTAAACATCAGAACTATGGTAATTTTCATAGACTTGAATCAACCTTGCTGTAGAGATAATGAACTGCTGAATGTGTGTCATTTCTTGTCTTACTTCTCCTCAACTCCTAGTCACTGGTCTTTCCTTTTTATCTAATTTATTTTCTTTAGCTGCTAATTTTAATAACCATTAAAGGGGTTGTCCCATGAAAAATGTGCAATGGTTTTAAAACAAGCACCTGGATCTGAATTCTTTTGTAATTAAATAAAATTAAAAATGTAGCATAGCCACTGAGTTATTCAATAAAATGTATCTGTATAGCGTCACCTGCTGTGTTTTTCTTATTTCTTTGTTCTGCTCACTGAGATGGCCGCACATGCTCAGTTTTATCCTTCAACTGCTTCCTGAGCTGTGATAGGGAGAGCATGGACATGCCCTCTAAGCTGGAGCAGAAAAGACACTCCCCTTGAGAAGCCAGCTTGATATAAATCTAGAGGAGCAATAAATGGGGACCTATGCACAGTACAGAGCTAGGTCTATGATGTCTGATTTTCATTTTTTACATTAGTGATTGAATAACCGCTTTAACAGCTCCGGAGCCCATCCTCTCAGTAACTCTCCTCTGCTGCCTTAAACTAACTCACCAGCCACACATAGCTCCCCCCTTTATTGTCTCAGTCTGAACCACCAATTAGGTGTCAGACCAAGCATTTGTCTCCTCTGTTGGCTTCTTAACAGTGCCATAGCCAGAGATAGGAGCCCTCAGAAACTGACAGCTCCCAGAGAAGTCTCCTCTATATTCATGTAGGCAGCCACAAGACACCCACCAGCACCGGGTACAGAGGCCACCCAGGACAGTGGTTTCTCTCTATATCTTAACTTGCTATGGCTGAGACTGCAATCTCTCCAACCACTGGCTGTGAAGTTCAACATGTAAGCATTATATCATTTATATCAGTGTCAGACTAGGATACTTAGGGCCCTCTTGTGTAACTAATTCTGCAGGCCAAACCTACAGTGATACAGAAATATTGAATATCTATTTTTAAGAATTGGGATGCCTTAAAATACAGTGTTAAAAAAATAACAGCATTAAATAGTTTTTCCTGTAGAAGCACTGAACACAATACTTATTGGGGAGAATTTGTTCTCATCTATGGTCTAATACATAGATATGTACAGTTTGCTACATGTATATTATATAAACTAGATGAAGTATGATGGCAGACACCCACAGCAAAGAGTTGGACACACAGGGCACATGCCATCAAACATACAAATAAAGCAAATACATGTTTGCCTAACCTCTTTAGTATAGTACAGTTAAAGAAGAACTCCCACAAAATGTTTTATTCCATGTCCTGCTAGAAATGTACATGATGTAATCTGTAGTGAATGTAATTTTCTTAAAAATGGCTGTATTTTTGAGTTATATCTCCCTGATGTTTCTCATCTGTGTCATGTGACTAGAAATCAGACCCACCAACTCACACAGAGACTTATTTGTGGACAGGAAGTTTAATTTTCTATGCATTCCTATGGGAGCCTCACTTTAAGTCTCATAGGAATGAATAGAGAATTGACTGGCTTCCTGTCCTTGGTCAGTTGGAGGTCAGGGAGTTGGTCACATGACCCAGCCACAATAAGAAGAGAGGGGATAACTCAGAAATGCAGTCTGTGATGAGAAGATTGCATTCACTACAGATTATATCATGCACCTTTTTGCGGGAGTTCTTCTTTAACGGGGTTGTCTAGTTTTCAGTATTGATGGCCTATCCTCAGGATAGGTCATTAATATCAGATCGGGGAGGGGGGGGTGGTCCAAATCCTGGAACCTCGTGATAAGCTATTTGAAGAGAACAAAGCATTCCTGCAGAGCTCCTTACACTTTTTACCTGCTCACCGTCATCAATATTGGAAACCAGACAAGCCCTTTAATGGATTAAGCATAAATCAATAGTATGGAATGTATTAAATCTTGACCTCCACATAATAATATGTATTAAACATAATCTACATTTAAAGGGGTTGTCCCACCATAATAACTCTACGGAATAATTGATGTTGTTGATTTTGTAGGCAGGTCCAAATTAACAGAAAGCGAGGGCCAACATAAGTAGGCGGGGCCAGCAGTATTGTATTGCAGAATAAAATATCCCCCCAACAGAACAAAATACCACAGTTCAATATAAGATACTACCGTCCAAGCTGCAGTATTCAACTGCATCATCATCCTGAGGACTGGAGAGGGTAAGCTGCCGGGCGAGCTTCACAATGAGGTCTGACCACCAGGTCAACGGCCTGTGAGTGCTACCAGCACTGATGCTGTATAGCTGGAATCTTCTAACTTTCGGAGGTGAGGGATGCCCACATGAGACTCAGGGCCCTCCGGGAAATTCACTAGCTTCCTTGGTGGGCCAGTTCACATCTCGTTACTCTCCTAAAGGACTACCACTACCCAACACTGAACTCTACCTCCAAGTAAACAACTACCATAATATTCAACAGTATTCTGGATACATCAACAGCAGAAAATACATCAATATTGATTCATTAAGTACAATAACTGTTGAGTGATCTTCTGATAGATAAACCTCTTACTAAAGTCTTACTAAAGTCTTATAATAGTATCCAGCAATGCCGGATATGGAGAACTCCAGCATGTTGTGCTATGCAGAAACAGCTTGCTGGAGAAGACAGGCACAGATGTGTAACTAGTCTAATGACTGTTCTCACCATGTTGGTACTGACTTATGGCTCCATATGCTAGTTGGGAAATTGTACATCTAGCCCCATAAGCTCAAAGTCATTTTATCCTGTGAAAAGCCTAGCCGTGGAACCTTCTATAGTTCATAGGCAACTTGTCAATTTACTTTCAGAGTAAGCATCTCATAAACATGGTAACTAAGGCAGATACAACACAATTTTTCACACTTGCTGACTTTACTGCAAAATGCCTTATTTTCTGTAGATGTGTGAAATGCCCCATCAGAATGGTAGCTGTGCAATGAACTTGAAAGACGTGCAGCAGTGAAAAAGAAAACATATTTAGCGTATGTATGTACATGGCATGATAGATATTAAATATTTAAAATGCACTTAAGAAGATTAAGATCACATATAGTTCATAGTTATATTATATGCGTTCATATCACATGAACTGGAGAATGAAATAAAAGTAAGAATGTGGAAACATTATCAAAACAATATCTTTTACTGGTATATTTAATTCAGTGTATATTATATATGATTATAATTTTCACTATATGTATAACTATTGTAGATAATGAGGGGGTAACGTGCAGCTTTGGGGATTACTGCTGCAGCCAGTCATTGGCTATAGCGGCACACATAATCCCCATCAGTGCTGGTAGTTTGCAAGCTGGGACTGGATGAAAAAGAGGGGAGCAGGTAAGTATGCTTCCCTCCACAGAGGAAAAAAAACAGACTGGTTTGCGTTTCCCACTTATAAAAGCAGAGATAATACGCGAGTTTGAGCGTTCGCGTGTTTGACTTTAAGTGTGTGGTTGAATTAAGTGTGTGACTTTAGATTGCGTGACTTCAGATTCGGGAACGTTTAAAAGGGACTACAGTAAGTCTTTCCATATCATTGTATTGTATTTTTTCGCTTTTGCTTGTGTAATTCCCATTAGAATGGCTTCCATCATTGACAGCGCAGTCCAGTGCACATCTTGTCTGATGTATGCAGTCCTGGAACAGCCGTTTAAGGGTGCATATATTTGTTCAAAATGTGAGCAAATTGTCCGCTTGGAATCGCACATCGTGTATCTAAGGCGAATTTTAACGCTGAGAAGCACTGACAATTTGGAAAAGAGTTTGCTGCTCAGTGAGAAAGCACTCACTATGGGGTAGATGTGGGGGAGGGTGGTAGTGAGGAGGCCCAGGAAAGTGAGGTAGCTAGCTGGGTAACAGTTAGAAAGCGGGTTAGAGGGAAAAGTGCCAGGGAGGCTAGCCCTGATCTGACACACCCCAACAAGTTTGCAAGTTTGTCAGATGAGGGGGATGTTACTTCAGGGAGAGCACTGCTGCAGCCGGACACTTCCTCTGCCAGTCAGGGGAATGTCAGCTCCAGTAAGCAGGGGGCCAGGAGAGCAGGGCAGGCCAGACAGGTGCTGGTAGTGGGCGACTCCATTATTAGGGGTACAGAGAGGGCAATCTGTCACAAAGACCGGGATCGTCGGATGGTGTACTGCCTTCCAGTCGCTCGAGTTCGGCACATCGTGGATCGGGTTGACAGATTACTGGGAGGGGCTGGAGAAGATCCAGCAGTCATGGTCCATATCGGTACCAATGACAAAGTTAGAGGTAGGGGGAGTGTCCTTAAAAATGATTTTAGGGATCTAGGGCATAAGCTTAGGGCAAGGACCTCCAAGGTAGTGTTTTCCGAAATACTGCCTGTACCACGAGCCACACAAGAAAGGCAGCGGGAGATTAGGGAGGTAAACAAGTGGCTCAAGAACTGGTGTAGGAAGGAGGGGTTTGGGTTCCTGGAGAACTGGGCCGACTTCTCTGTCGGCTACAGGCTCTACCGTAGGGATGGGCTGCACCTCAATGGGGAAGGGGCAGCTGTTTTGGGGGAGAAGATGGCTAGAAGGCTGGAGGAGTATTTAAACTAGGGACTGGGGGGAGGGTAACTACATTATAGGAGGGGAAGATGGAACTGGGGGAGGAATGGAAGGAGGAACTAGAACAGATCAGAAGGAAAGGTGTAGGGTAAAAAATATACATCAACCTCTTAATTGTATGTACACTAATGCCAGAAGCCTAGCTAATAAAACTGGTGAACTGGAATTAGTGATGTGTGAGGAGGACTATGACATAGTGGGAGTAACTGAGACATGGCTGGATGATAGCTATGACTTGGCAGTTAATGTACAGGGTTACAATCTTTTTAGAAAGGATCGTCAAAACCGGAGAGGGGGAGGGGTCTGCCTTTATGTAAAGTCATGCCTAAAGCCCACACTCCGGGAAGATATAAGTGAGGGACATAAAAATGTGGAGTCACTGTGGGTAGAAATAAATGGAGCCAAAAACAATAATAAAATACTAATAGGGGTTTATTATAAACCACCCAATATATCAGAGACCACAGAAAATCTACTTCTAAATGAAATAGACGAGGCGGCAAATCATAATGAGGTCGTTATTATGGGGGACTTCAACTACCCAGATATAGACTGGGAAACTGACACCTGTACATCTCATAAAGGAAACAGGTTCTTGGAAATAATCAAAGACAATTACCTTTCCCAACTGGTTCAGGACCCCACTAGAGGGACGGCCATACTGGACTTAGTATTAACCAATAGACCTGACAGAACAACAGGTGTGCAGGTTGGGGGACACCTGGGAAACAGTGACCATAACATAATAACCTTCAATTGTCATTCAAAAGGGCGTTTCTTCAGGGAGGAACAAAAATACCAAACTTCAAAAAAGCAAAATTTAGCCAACTAAGAGAGGCCATAGGCCTAACTAACTGGGACAAAGTCCTCAAAAATAAAAATACAGCCACAAAATGGGATATTTTTAAAAGCATCCTAAAATCTAATTGTGAGAGGTACATACCATACAGGAATAAAATAATAAGAAACAAGAAAAAACCAATGTGGATAAATAGAACTGTAAAGAAAGCAATAAATGACAAAAAGAAAGCATTTAAATCACTAAAACAGGAGGGGAGTGAGGAAGCATTGAAAAACTATAAGGAAAAAAATAGAATATGTAAAAGACACATAAAAACAGCCAAACTAGAGACCGAGAGATTAATCGCCAAAGAGAGTAAAACTAACCCTAAAATGTTCTTCAATTATATAAATACTAAAAAGTATAAACCTGAAGGTGTCGGCCCCTTACAGAGTAATGAGGGGGGAGTAGCAGAGAGTGATGAGGAGAAAGCGAAGCTACTAAATAACTTTTTCTCCACTGTATTCACTGAGGAAAATAAAATGTCAGATGAAATGCAGAGTATAAAAGTAAATTCCCCTTTAAAAGTGTCCTCTCTGACCCAGGAAGAGGTGCAGCAACGTCTTAAAAATATTAAAATAGACAAATCACCAGGACCGGATGGCATACACCCCCGTATCCTAAGAGAATTAAGTAATGTCATCGACAGACCCTTATTTCTGATATTTAAGGACTCTATACTGACGGGGAGTGTTCCACAGGATTGGCGCATAGCAAATGTGGTGCCAATATTCAAAAAGGGTCCAAAAACAGAGCCTGGAAACTATAGGCCGGTAAGTTTAACTTCTGTTGTGGGTAAACTGTTTGAAGGTTTTCTGAGAGATGCTATCTTGGAGTACCTCAATGAAAATAAGCAAATAACTCCATATCAGCATGGCTTCATGAGGGATCGGTCATGTCAAACCAATTGAATCAGTTTCTATGAGGAGGTAAGTTCTAGACTTGACCGCGGCGACTCAATCGATGTCGTATATTTGGACTTCTCCAAAGCGTTTGACACGGTACCACATAAAAGGTTAGTATACAAAATGAGAATGCTTGGCCTGGGAGAAAATGTCTGTATGTGGGTAACTGGCTTAGTGATAGAAAACAGAGGGTGGTTATTAACGGTACATACTCAGATTGGGTCACTGTCACTAGTGGGGTACCACAGGGGTCTGTATTGGGTCCTATTCTCTTCAATATATTTATTAATGATCTTGTAGAAAGCTTGCACAGTAAAATATCAATTTTTGCAGATGACACTAAACTGTGTAAAGTAATTAACACAGAGGAGGACAGTGCACTGCTACAGCAGGATCTGGATAGACTGGAGGCTTGGGCAGAAAAGTGGCAGATGAGGTTTAACACTGACAAATGTAAGGTTATGCATATGGGAAGGAATAATGCAAGTCACCAGTACATACTAAATGGTAAAGCATTGGGTAACTCTGACATGGAAAAGGACCTAGGAATTTTAGTGAACAGCAAACTAAGCTGCAGAAACCAGTGTCAGACAGCTGCTGCCAAGGCCAATAAGATAATGGGTTGCATCAAAAGAGGCATAGATGCCCGTGATGAGAACATAGTCCTGCCACTTTACAAATCACTAGTCAGACCACATATGGAGTACTGTGTACAGTTCTGGGCTCCTGTGAACAAGGCAGACATAGCAGAGCTGGAGAGGGTTCAGAGGAGGGCAACTAAAGTAATAACTGGAATGGGGGGACTACAGTACCCAGAAAGATTATCAAAATTAGGGTTATTCACTTTAGAAAAAAGACGACTGAGGGGAGATCTAATAACTATGTATAAATATATCAGGGGTCAGTACAGAGATCTCTCCCATCATCTATTTATCCCCAGGACTGTGACTGTGACGAGGGGACATCCTCTGCGTCTGGAGGAAAGAAGGTTTGTACATAAACATAGAAGAGGATTCTTTACGGTAAGAGCAGTGAGACTATGGAACTCTCTGCCTGAGGAGGTGGTGATGGTAAGTTCACTAAGAGAGTTCAAGAAGGGCCTGGATGTATTTCTGGAGGGTAATAATATTACAGGTTATAGTTACTAGAGATGGGTCGTTGATCCAGGGAGTTATTCTGATTGCCTGACTGGAGTCGGGAAGGAATTTTTCCCCCTAAAGTGAGGAAAACTGGCTTCTACCTCACGGGTTTTTTTTGCCTTCCCCTGGATCAACTTGTAGGAAAACAGGCTGAACTGGATGGACAGATGTCTTTTTTCGGCCTTACAAACTATGTTACTATGTTACTAGATCTGGTGAGGAGGGAGAGTTATCAAAAACGTGTTAAAAAGCTGGAGAACCCCTTTAACTTAGTTTTCAAGGCATAAACTCATTTTTATGCATATGTTGAGTAAGGCAGGAAAGATTACCTTAAAATAATATATAGGTTTCAAAGAACAACAAACGGAAAATCCATGTGTCATATACCCAGTGTTGGACTGGGATTCATTTGTCCGATCTGTGAAAATGATTCTGAAAGTTCACTATCCATCTATCAAAAATCTGTGTGTGCATCCAATATTAATTGAATTTTAAGATTTCTCATTATCACTGGTCACACAGGAAATGTCATCAATAAGATTAAATGAGTTGTTTGTCAATCATCCTATGAGAGAAAGACCCTAAAGAGAATTGGTTGTCTCCACAATCATCTCCAAATAGGGTCATCTGCTTTGTAGGGCCAATGAATGATCTTCTGGAAGGCCTTTGTGACCCTGTATATACCAAACTTTCAGATTTGTCACTAGAAATAACACAGCATTTAAGTCTTTTTAAGAGTGGGCCTATATGTACTGCCATTATTGACTACTAATGGACATATGGACTTTGTTTCACCAGAGTCTTCTCTTTTGCTCCTTAAAGGGAACCTGTCATCTCCGAAACACCCCCTGAACTAGAGTAAGCATTGTATAGTGTAAGTGATGCTGAATCCGAATATGTACGTTTTATCTTCATACTCTCCTCCATTCCGACGCTGTGCTCCCACAAACCAGCACTAAAATGCATTGAGAGCAGTCTTCTTTGAGTCCTCTCCATTATGTGAGTGAGCACTGGAGTCCAGTGAGTGCATTTTACTGCTGGTTTGTGGGAGCACAGCGTCGGAATGGAAGTGAGTATGAAGATAAAACTTACATATTCGGATTCAGCATCACTTACACTATACAACGCTTATTCTAGTTCAGGGAGTGTTTCAGAGATGACAGGTTCCCTTTAAGGCTTATGGCATACTGTATTCATGATTACTACGATTGATTCAATCTCTTTATGTTGCAGGTTATTATTCTATATTACAGTCAACGTTTTCGATAAATTGGGTCCCACACTATGTACAAAACTTATGTACATTCCTTTGTGTTCAAACTGAATGTCAGGATTTGGTTGATCTAGAATTTTTTATTATTTGCTTCCATGGCCTGATCACGTGATGACATTTGAAGATCTTTGCTCCTCATTGCTGTAAAAAGTGCCAGTTCGTGTTATGTTCATGGACTTTGCTGTTGATAATTTGTCCAAACATGAAAAAGCTATGTAAGACTTCTATGCTATGACATCATCATCAGATCAGCACATTTTTTTTCTGTTTGGTTTAAATTGGTTTTTGGGTATAAAAGAAAAATGCAAAAAGCAAGAAAGCAGATTTATAAAATATGTATACAAAGTAGAAGAGAATAATGCGGCACTCACCAAAGTCGTCTTGAATATTTATTGAAAAAAATTTTTTTCCATAAAAGCAGGGTGTGGGGTGGACGCCATGCAGTGTACTCAGGAAACAGCAGCGACGGCCGTTTCGCACTCACGTGCTTCCTCAGGCCGCTTCCTGATGACGCACAAGCACCATCGCCTCTTAAAGGGCCGCTGTCCCGATACACTGTAGCGGAAGAGCAGCAAATATACATTATAGCACAAACAAGCTTGTATATTATAAAACCAACATTATATACAAATATAAGGGCACAGAACATTAAGATCATAGTTCCAATAAAGGGACTTAAGTCGTTTCTGTCATTTAGACCAAGGGGCCCTAATGCTTCTGATCTAATGATCCACCTTGCTTCTTTTTGTAGCAAGGTTTATGTCTATCTCCTCCCTGTGGTAAGATATTTACCATTTCCAAACCTGCAAATCTTAGTACACTCGTATCACTTTGATGTTCCTTTCTTATGTGGTTTATTAGCCTAGGACAACCCTTACCTGTAAGAATAGAGTTCAGATGTTCTCTGAACCTCTCAAACAGGCATCTAATAGTTTTTCCTATATAAAAGCGGCCACATTGACAAAGAACCAAGTACACTATGTATTTACTTCTGCAGGTAAAGAATCACGTACCCTGTGTCTCAAACCTCCAAAACACAAGTATCTTTTTTGGCAATTAAACCTGCAAAACGAGCAGTTGCCACATTTGTAATTACCTGGAGAAACAAGATCTCTTATCCAGGTATTAGTTTTTTTCTCCACGAATCTGCTTCTCACTATGGTATCTTTTATAGTATGACTACGTCTAAAGGTAATGCGTGGCTTATTAGCGAACGACGCCAGACTCACGTCCCTCTCCAAGATAGCCCAGTGTTTCAGAACCACTCTTCGAATGGTCTGAGCCATTGGGCTAAACTTGAAGGAGAAGGTGAAGTGCTGCCCATCTTCTTCTGCTCTATCTTTGTTTTTATCATGAGAATTAAGTAATTCATTCTGAGAAAATGCGGATGCTCTGTTCAAGGCTTGGTTTAAGACACCTTCAGGATAGCCTCTCCTGCGTAATCTATCTTTAAGTTCCATTGCTTGTGTCATAAAACCTTCTTGAGTATTATTGATTCTTCTTAGTCTAACAAACTGTCCGTAAGGGACTGCTTTTTTACGCTCTCCGGGTGAAAGCTGTCATAGTGGAGAAGAGAGTTGGTCGCCGTGGGCTTTCAGTACCCACGGGTCACCAAACCATCTTTCTCCACCCTGACAGCGACATCCAGAAATTCAAGCTGGTTACCTCCAAACTGGTAAGTAAACCGCATATTCATGGAGTTATGATCATTTAGATATTGCGTGAAACCCTCCGCCTCTACTTTACTTCCTGACCATACAATGAAAATGTCATCGACATAACGAAAGAAGGTCTGAATATGATTGAGGAAGGGGTTATCTGTGGAAAAATATATTTATCTTCAAATATAGCTAAGAAGATATTAGCGAAGGTACATGCCACGGGAGTACCCATGGCAGTACCGACCTTTTGTTTGTACCAGCGAGAGCCAAACCTGAACGCATTATTGGAAAGGACAAAATGTAAAGCCTCCCTAATAAAATTCCTGTAGTCCTCATCCTTATCCGTATTGCCAAGCATATCAATTACAGCGTTAACGCCCATTTCTTGGGGAATACGAGTATATAAACTCTCTACGTCTAGAGAAAGGAGACTAAACCTTCCTGCCATTGAACAGATTTTCAATGCCTGTAGGAACTCATTGGTGTCTCTTAAGAGAGAGGGAACCCCTTTTAATAAAGGCCTCAATAGCCAGTCCAAATATTTGGATAATGGTTCAGTCACCGAGCCAATCCCCGAGACGATAGGACGTCCAGGGGGATGGCTCAGCGACTTATGGATCTTGGGCAAAAAATACCAAGCCGGTTTTATGGGAAACTCAGGAAAAAGTTTTACAGCTTTTCTCTTAGAGAGGAAGTCCATTCCAACATGCTTGTTCAGAAAGCTCCGTAACTGGGTTTGAATTCCCAGTGTAGGATCACATGTCAGTTCTTCATATATATTACTGTCATTAAGTTGGCGTAAAGCCTCTGAGACATAATACTCTCTGGTCATCAAAACTATATTCCCCCCCTTGTCTGCGGGTTTCACTATGACATTCTCCTGTGCTTTAAGCCATTTTAATGCTTTCTGTTCATTAGTTGAGATATTGGCTAATGCTCTAGGATACACCAGTGCTTTTACCTCTTTCAACACTTGTTGCATGAAGATGTCAATGTTACTCCCCGCAGGCAGGGGGGGGCAAAAGGTGGATTTTAGTCCACCCGTGAAATCTTCCACCGGTTCATCACCAGGATAATCACAATCATCCTCTATATCTGCAAGAAATCCCAAACATATTCTTTCTATTTCATTGAACTTCGTGTCTACATTAAAGCCGAGCGGGTTCGCTTTTGCTGGAAATTCACCTTTTTTCTTCTCCACATTAGCAGTTAAATTACTACCAGATACATGGCTATTATACATTTTAAGCAAGTTAAGCTTCCGTGCGGCCTTGAACATATCAATTTCAAAGGTGGCCATATCAAAGCATTCTACTAAACTAAAGCCCAACCCTTATTTAGGACAGAAACACAGTCCGATGACAACACCACCTCGGTTAGATTAATAACTATATTTTCATTTTCTCTCTGGTGTGTAGTAGGCGGAGTTGTTATTGTCTCCAGGATACTTGTTTTTTGTTTCTCCCAGACTTCCTGGTCGAAAACATTTTCTCCTTTTCTTTTGTTTTTATGTCTCCTCCTGCCCCTTCTGGTGCTCCTCCTAAAGGGTCATAGTTGTCTTCAGGTTGTGTTTTACTGCCCATAGTCTGATGGGGTTCATCAGACATGCTTGAGTCTGAATCTGTAGTCCAATGATCTATTTTGGACCGGCGTGGTATCCGTCTCTTTTGTTGTGTCCTCTTACGGTTCCAATCAAAGATTTTCCCAGTATCAAAGTCCATCTTATCTCTCAGGAACTTGTCTCTTTTTTTCTCTTTTATTTCGTTTTGCATAATTGTCAACTTTTTATCCAACCTTTTATTAAACATCACGAGTTGGTTATTTATAAGTCTTCCTTGTAATTGGAGCTGCGCATCAGCTAGATCTGTTTGTGTCTTGACATACTCTTTTTCGTTCCTAGCAAGGATCAAATCCATGATTCTAAAAGAGAAGTCCAAATGTAGATTTTGCCACTCCATCACAAACTCAGGATCATCTTGATACTGGTGCACTTCTTTATATATACGTAGACCTCTGGGTACACGATGACTGTCTTTATATGATTTAAGGGAATTTATAGACCAAAATAAACGGACCTCCTTATCCGATAATTGTGTAATCTTATGTTCCAAGGCCTTAGTGCTTAATGCAGTAAGAGGGTTTTCAGAGTTACACTGCGAAAAGAAGGCATCCACCCCTTCTCGCCCTTCAATTAGGCTTGATACCGGGTCTCCCGTGGGAGTTGAGGCGTCTTCTGCCGCCATACTCTGATGATTACCACCGTGCGTGCTCTATCACCCCAAGCAAAAATAGAAAAGAATACAAATGTCTGTTCGCAGAGAAGAAATATATAGGGGGATGGCACTGCACAAACCGTGGCACTTAGGCAGACCAGTACACGTCTCCTCTTGTGGTAGCAAGGTCCATGATTAAAGTGGTGCTCTGCAATAGTGTAAAAGCGGAAAGCTTATACTAGGTATACAAAGTAGAAGAGAATAATGCGGCACTCACCAAAGTCGTCTTGAATATTTATTGAAAAAAATTTTTTTCCATAAAAGCAGGGTGTGGGGTGGACGCCATGCAGTGTACTCAGGAAACAGCAGCGACGGCCGTTTCGCACTCACGTGCTTCCTCAGGCCGCTTCCTGATGACGCACAAGCACCATCGCCTCTTAAAGGGCCGCTGTCCCGATACACTGTAGCGGAAGAGCAGCAAATATACATTATAGCACAAACAAGCTTGTATATTATAAAAACCAACATTATATACAAATATAAGGGCACAGAACATTAAGATCATGTTCCAATAAAGGGACTTAAGTCGTTTCTGTCATTTAGACCAAGGGGCCCTAATGCTTCTGATCTAATGATCCACCTTGCTTCTTTTTGTAGCAAGGTTTTATGTCTATCTCCTCCCTGTGGTAAGATATTTACCATTTCCAAACCTGCAAATCTTAGTACACTCGTATCACTTTGATGTTCCTTTCTTATGTGGTTTATTAGCCTAGGACAACCCTTACCTGTAAGAATAGAGTTCAGATGTTCTCTGAACCTCTCAAACAGGCATCTAATAGTTTTTCCTATATAAAAGCGGCCACATTGACAAAGAACCAAGTACACTATGTATTTACTTCTGCAGGTAAAGAAATCACGTACCCTGTGTCTCAAACCTCCAAAACACAAGTATCTTTTTTGGCAATTAAACCTGCAAAACGAGCAGTTGCCACATTTGTAATTACCTGGAGAAACAAGATCTCTTATCCAGGTATTAGTTTTTTTCTCCACGAATCTGCTTCTCACTATGGTATCTTTTATAGTATGACTACGTCTAAAGGTAATGCGTGGCTTATTAGCGAACGACGCCAGACTCACGTCCCTCTCCAAGATAGCCCAGTGTTTCAGAACCACTCTTCGAATGGTCTGAGCCATTGGGCTAAACTTGAAGGAGAAGGTGAAGTGCTGCCCATCTTCTTCTGCTCTATCTTTGTGGCAACTGCTCGTTTTGCAGGTTTAATTGCCAAAAAAGATACTTGTGTTTTGGAGGTTTGAGACACAGGGTACGTGATTTCTTTACCTGCAGAAGTAAATACATAGTGTACTTGGTTCTTTGTCAATGTGGCCGCTTTTATATAGGAAAAACTATTAGATGCCTGTTTGAGAGGTTCAGAGAACATCTGAACTCTATTCTTACAGGTAAGGGTTGTCCTAGGCTAATAAACCACATAAGAAAGGAACATCAAAGTGATACGAGTGTACTAAGATTTGCAGGTTTGGAAATGGTAAATATCTTACCACAGGGAGGAGATAGACATAAAACCTTGCTACAAAAAGAAGCAAGGTGGATCATTAGATCAGAAGCATTAGGGCCCCTTGGTCTAAATGACAGAAACGACTTAAGTCCCTTTATTGGAACATGATCTTAATGTTCTGTGCCCTTATATTTGTATATAATGTTGGTTTTTATAATATACAAGCTTGTTTGTGCTATAATGTATATTTGCTGCTCTTCCGCTACAGTGTATCGGGACAGCGGCCCTTTAAGAGGCGATGGTGCTTGTGCGTCATCAGGAAGCGGCCTGAGGAAGCACGTGATAGCGAAACGGCCGTCGCTGCTGTTTCCTGAGTACACTGCATGGCGTCCACCCCACACCCTGCTTTTATGGAAAAAAATTTTTTTCAATAAATATTCAAGACGACTTTGGTGAGTGCCGCATTATTCTCTTCTACTTTGTATACCTAGTATAAGCTTTCCGCTTTTACACTATTGCAGAGCACCACTTTAATCATGGACCTTGCTACCACAAGAGGAGACGTGTACTGGTCTGCCTAAGTGCCACGGTTTGTGCAGTGCCATCCCCCTATATATTTCTTCTCTGCGAACAGACATTTGTATTCTTTTCTATTTTTGCTTGGGGTGATAGAGCACGCACGGTGGTAATCATCAGAGTATGGCGGCAGAAGACGCCTCAACTCCCACGGGAGACCCGGTATCAAGCCTAATTGAAGGGCGAGAAGGGGTGGATGCCTTCTTTTCGCAGTGTAACTCTGAAAACCCTCTTACTGCATTAAGCACTAAGGCCTTGGAACATAAGATTACACAATTATCGGATAAGGAGGTCCGTTTATTTTGGTCTATAAATTCCCTTAAATCATATAAAGACAGTCATCGTGTACCCAGAGGTCTACGTATATATAAAGAAGTGCACCAGTATCAAGATGATCCTGAGTTTGTGATGGAGTGGCAAAATCTACATTTGGACTTCTCTTTTAGAATCATGGATTTGATCCTTGCTAGGAACGAAAAAGAGTATGTCAAGACACAAACAGATCTAGCTGATGCGCAGCTCCAATTACAAGGAAGACTTATAAATAACCAACTCGTGATGTTTAATAAAAGGTTGGATAAAAAGTTGACAATTATGCAAAACGAAATAAAAGAGAAAAAAAGAGACAAGTTCCTGAGAGATAAGATGGACTTTGATACTGGGAAAATCTTTGATTGGAACCGTAAGAGGACACAACAAAAGAGACGGATACCACGCCGGTCCAAAATAGATCATTGGACTACAGATTCAGACTCAAGCATGTCTGATGAACCCCATCAGACTATGGGCAGTAAAACACAACCTGAAGACAACTATGACCCTTTAGGAGGAGCACCAGAAGGGGCAGGAGGAGACATAAAAACAAAAGAAAGGAGAAAATGTTTTCGACCAGGAAGTCTGGGAGAAACAAAAAACAAGTATCCTGGAGACAATAACAACTCCGCCTACTACACACCAGAGAGAAAATGAAAATATAGTTATTAATCTAACCGAGGTGGTGTTGTCATCGGACTGTGTTTCTGTCCTAAATAAGGGGTTGGGCTTTAGTTTAGTAGAATGCTTTGATATGGCCACCTTTGAAATTGATATGTTCAAGGCCGCACGGAAGCTTAACTTGCTTAAAATGTATAATAGCCATGTATCTGGTAGTAATTTAACTGCTAATGTGGAGAAGAAAAAGGTGAATTTCCAGCAAAAGCGAACCCGCTCGGCTTTAATGTAGACACGAAGTTCAATGAAATAGAAAGAATATGTTTGGGATTTCTTGCAGATATAGAGGATGATTGTGATTATCCTGGTGATGAACCGGTGGAAGATTTCACGGGTGGACTAAAATCCACCTTTTGCCCCCCCCTGCCTGCGGGGAGTAACATTGACATCTTCATGCAACAAGTGTTGAAAGAGGTAAAAGCACTGGTGTATCCTAGAGCATTAGCCAATATCTCAACTAATGAACAGAAAGCATTAAAATGGCTTAAAGCACAGGAGAATGTCATAGTGAAACCCGCAGACAAGGGGGGGAATATAGTTTTGATGACCAGAGAGTATTATGTCTCAGAGGCTTTACGCCAACTTAATGACAGTAATATATATGAAGAACTGACATGTGATCCTACACTGGGAATTCAAACCCAGTTACGGAGCTTTCTGAACAAGCATGTTGGAATGGACTTCCTCTCTAAGAGAAAAGCTGTAAAACTTTTTCCTGAGTTTCCCATAAAACCGGCTTGGTATTTTTTGCCCAAGATCCATAAGTCGCTGAGCCATCCCCCTGGACGTCCTATCGTCTCGGGGATTGGCTCGGTGACTGAACCATTATCCAAATATTTGGACTGGCTATTGAGGCCTTTATTAAAAGGGGTTCCCTCTCTCTTAAGAGACACCAATGAGTTCCTACAGGCATTGAAATCTGTTCAATGGCAGGAAGGTTTTAGTCTCCTTTCTCTAGACGTAGAGAGTTTATATACTCGTATTCCCCAAGAAATGGGCGTTAACGCTGTAATTGATATGCTTGGCAATACGGATAAGGATGAGGACTACAGGAATTTTATTAGGGAGGCTTTACATTTTGTCCTTTCCAATAATGCGTTCAGGTTTGGCTCTCGCTGGTACAAACAAAAGGTCGGTACTGCCATGGGTACTCCCGTGGCATGTACCTTCGCTAATATCTTCTTAGCTATATTTGAAGATAAATATATTTTTTCCACAGATAACCCCTTCCTCAATCATATTCAGACCTTCTTTCGTTATGTCGATGACATTTTCATTGTATGGTCAGGAAGTAAAGTAGAGGCGGAGGGTTTCACGCAATATCTAAATGATCATAACTCCATGAATATGCGGTTTACTTACCAGTTTGGAGGTAACCAGCTTGAATTTCTGGATGTCGCTGTCAGGGTGGAGAAAGATGGTTTGGTGACCCGTGGGTACAGAAAGCCCACGGCGACCAACTCTCTTCTCCACTATGACAGCTTTCACCCGGAGAGCGTAAAAAAAGCAGTCCCTTACGGACAGTTTGTTAGACTAAGAAGAATCAATAATACTCAAGAAGGTTTTATGACACAAGCAATGGAACTTAAAGATAGATTACGCAGGAGAGGCTATCCTGAAGGTGTCTTAAAACCAAGCCTTGAACAGAGCATCCGCATTTTCTCAGAATGAATTACTTAATTCTCATGATAAAAACAAAGATAGAGCAGAAGAAGATGGGCAGCACTTCACCTTCTCCTTCAAGTTTAGCCCAATGGCTCAGACCATTCGAAGAGTGGTTCTGAAACACTGGGCTATCTTGGAGAGGGACGTGAGTCTGGCGTCGTTCGCTAATAAGCCACGCATTACCTTTAGACGTAGTCATACTATAAAAGATACCATAGTGAGAAGCAGATTCGTGGAGAAAAAAACTAATACCTGGATAAGAGATCTTGTTTCTCCAGGTAATTACAAATGTGGCAACTGCTCGTTTTGCAGGTTTAATTGCCAAAAAAGATACTTGTGTTTTGGAGGTTTGAGACACAGGGTACGTGATTTCTTTACCTGCAGAAGTAAATACATAGTGTACTTGGTTCTTTGTCAATGTGGCCGCTTTTATATAGGAAAAACGATTAGATGCCTGTTTGAGAGGTTCAGAGAACATCTGAACTCTATTCTTACAGGTAAGGGTTGTCCTAGGCTAATAAACCACATAAGAAAGGAACATCAAAGTGATACGAGTGTACTAAGATTTGCAGGTTTGGAAATGGTAAATATCTTACCACAGGGAGGAGATAGACATAAAACCTTGCTACAAAAAGAAGCAAGGTGGATCATTAGATCAGAAGCATTAGGGCCCCTTGGTCTAAATGACAGAAACGACTTAAGTCCCTTTATTGGAACATGATCTTAATGTTCTGTGCCCTTATATTTGTATATAATGTTGGTTTTTATAATATACAAGCTTGTTTGTGCTATAATGTATATTTGCTGCTCTTCCGCTACAGTGTATCGGGACAGCGGCCCTTTAAGAGGCGATGGTGCTTGTGCGTCATCAGGAAGCGGCCTGAGGAAGCACGTGAGTGCGAAACGGCCGTCGCTGCTGTTTCCTGAGTACACTGCATGGCGTCCACCCCACACCCTGCTTTTATGGAAAAAAAAATTTTTTTCAATAAATATTCAAGACGACTTTGGTGAGTGCCGCATTATTCTCTTCTACTTTGTATACCTAGTATAAGCTTTCCGCTTTTACACTATTGCAGAGCACCACTTTAATCATGGACCTTGCTACCACAAGAGGAGACGTGTACTGGTCTGCCTAAGTGCCACGGTTTGTGCAGTGCCATCCCCCTATATATTTCTTCTCTGCGAACAGAGATTTATAAAATATGCAAAAAGCAAGAAAGCAGATTTATAAAATATGCTCATCGGTTCAATGCCCAACCACTGCGGTGGTCACTTCTTTTACTTCTTTACTTCCTTGTAGCAATGACATGATGTACAAGTGTGAATACTGGGAGTTGCAGTTTTACAAAAGGTAGAGTGCTGAAGCTTGCTTGACCCCGCTCTAACATGAATAACTCAATGGAGAGAGTTAGACCCTATTGTTACAGAGAGTTAGACCCTTTACTTTTTAGATAAATCCCAGAAGTTGTGTTCACATACAGTAGCACCTTGCATTCGAACAACTTCGTTGTGGGCTCAGTGACTTTACTATAACTTTATATATACAATTATGTCAGTCCATTTTGACCAGGTCAGGGCACAAAACTTGGTAAAAATGGCCGTACACCGTAGTACGGTAGTTGAATGAACAATCATTTTGGTTGATCAATGACAGATTTTATTTTATGCACTTCAATTCAGCAACTCCCGAATTAACTCATCATGGTCACTCTGCCTTAGAGTACAGCCATACAGAGCAGGCGTGCTACAGGTGGGTTGTGACCGTGCTATGGTGAAGAACCGTGTGGGCAATTAACCCACATCTGTCTTTCATTTAAAAATGAAGCACTGCACCGTATAGTCGGTCTTCATCTAATATTGATGAGAATTTGTCATCAGGAACATCCAGCTCCTCCTCTCTCTGCATCTTGCTGGCTTTTCTAGGACATGGAGAATTTGGAGGGTGATTTGGAAGAAATAAAGCCAGCAAAAGATGAGTATGGTCATCATTAAGACCTAGCCCCCCAAAGGGGTGCAGACTGGATGGTATTGGTTGGCAGTAGAATAATAATGGTTTCCATCTTACTGGTATTGAATTACATATCTTAGTTTAAGGCTGATGTAGGAATAAGTAAATGTAGTAATAAATGAATCATACTGATGCAGAATAAATATTCCTGCACTCTCCCTCTCCAATATTCTTCAATTAATCATTTTGAGCAACACTGTCCCTAGTGCTTGCTATGTTTCTCCCTATGCTCAGCTCACTGAACAATGGTGGAGACTAGGGATGAGCGAACTTTTGAAAAGTTCGGTTCGCTTCGCTTCGGCGAACTTTCTTGAATTTCGGATTCGTACGAACCGAACCTAAAACGAACCTTGCTATAAAGGCTGAATAATTGCTTCTACAATAATGGGAGTCAGATAGGGTATAGTTTCGTTTACTTGCAGTTGCTATTACAATGAAAAAAGTGGAAAAAATCCAAGTGACTTCAACAATGGAATTTACACTAATGCGTACGCTAATGCGAACATTCCCGTACAAATAACGAACATACAGTGTAATGTTGTCAAAGTTGCGCTACTTAACTAAATATGTACGCATTAGCGTACTCATACACTGCGTCTGCGAACATTCCTACTCAAGTAACAAACATACAGTGTAGCGTTGTCAATTGTACGCTACTTAACTGAATATGTACGCATTAGCGTACATTCTCAATAAATATGCGTATATTTTGCGTCGCCGTTATTTTAACCAGATTCGTTACCAACTTTCTCAAAATTCGGTTCGGTGACGAACCGAACTTTTGGGAAAGTTCGTAACGAATCTGGTTCGTTACGGTTCGGTTCAGTTCGCTCATCCCTAGTGGAGACCACGGGGGATAAGGGTTTTACAGGAAGGTGGCATCGCAAGGGATGGCTATGTGCGGATTAGCTGGCTGCACTGCATTATGGGTGATCTTATTGGAGGAGACCGGAGTACCTGGAGGAAACCCATGCTAACACAGGGAGAACATACAAACTCCATGCAGATTTTGTCCTTTGTAATTATTTGAAAACATAATTCAAATCAAAGTTTTCTACAAGAATGTTCCCCAGAAAGATTTGTATATCGCAAGGTTTCATTGAACATGGATGGCCAGTTTGACTGTAATGACCAATATGGAATAAAACATCTGCAAAACAATCCTTGTTCACTAGGTAACAAGTATGTTGAAACCATCAACATACTTCTGTTTATGGCATCCTTAAAGGAGTTGTGTCACTGCAGCAAATATTCTTTATTTCAGCATTTATCATGTAGAGAAGGTTAATACAAGACGCATACTAATGTATTGTTATTCTCCATATTACTTCACTTCATCCTTCACTGGATTGATTCATTTTTCCATCACATTATACACTGCTCATTTCCATGGTTATGACCATCCTGTAATCCAGCAGCGGTGGTCATTCTTGCACACTATAAAAAAAAGCACCAGCCTTGGTGTACTCCCGTAGTCTTGGCCACCAGAGAGGCTGGCATTTTTTCCTATAGTTTTTAATTCAATTTCAATTAAATTCCACTTGCTTAAGTGGCACAACCCCTTTAAATCAATGAATCTAGCTGTGACCTTGCAATGATATAAGAATGCCTCCTCATAGAACTGAAAAGACGTTGATGTACTTCTAAAGTGGTGTCTTTATAGCATGAATGACCATTAAAGATAGGGCTGTAATGTCCTACCAGTCCTATCAAACGTCTGATATCTTCGGACTCCATGTGTGGACTAGTGATTTGTAAAGTGGCAGGAATATGTTCTCATAATGGGCATCTATGCCCCTTTTGAAGCAACCCATTATCTTATTGGCCTTGGCAGCAGCTGTCTGACACTGGTTTCTACAGCTTAGTTTGCTGTTCACTAAAATTCCTAGGTCCTTTTCCATGTCAGTGTTTTACCATTCAGTATGTACTGGTGACTTGCATTATTCCTTCCTATGTGCATAACCTTACATTTGTCAGTGTTAAACCTCATCAGCCACTTCTGTGCTCAAGCCTCCAATCTATCCAGATCCATCTGTAGTAGCAGTATACTGTCCTCTGTAATATATATATATATATATATATATATATATATATAGATATGTATATATACACACCATGTTCAAAATTATTATGCAAATTGGATTTAAGTGTCATAAAGATTACATTTTTTGTTTTTCAATGAAACTCATTGATGGTATTGTGTCTCAGGGCTCTTTGGATCACTGAAATCAATCTCAGATACCTGTGATAATTAGTTTGCCAGGTGAGCTCAATTAAAGGAAAACTGGATGTTCCACAATATTAAGCAGGCCACTCTTTTCAAGTAAAATGGGAAAGAAAAAGAATCTCTCTGCTGCCGAAAAGCATCAAATAGTGCAACGCCTTGGACAAGGGATGAAAACATTAGATATTTCACGAAAACTTAAGCATGATCATTGTACTGTGAAGAGATTTGTGGCTGATTCAGAGCACAGATGTGTTTGTGCTGATAAAGGCAGAATGAGGAAGGTTTCTGCTAGGCAAGTTCATTGGATTAAGAGAGCAGCTGCTAAAAAGCCATTACAAACCAGCAAACAGATATTTGAAGCTGCTGGTGCCTCTGGAGTCCCTCGAACCTCAAGGTGTAGGATCCTTCAAAGGCTTGCTGTGGTGCATAAACCTACCATTCGGCCACCCCTAACCAGTGCTCACAAGCAGAAACGGTTGCAGTGGGCCCAGACATACATGAAGACTAATTTTCAAACCGTCTTGTTTACTGATGAGTGTCGTGCAACCCTGGATGGTCCAGATGGATGGAGTAGTGGATGGTTGATGGATGGCCACCATGTCCCAACAAGGCTGCAACGTCAGCAAGGAGGTGGAGGAGTCATGTTTTGGGCCAGAATCATGGGGAGAGAACTAGTAGGCCCCTTTAGGTTTCCTGAAGGTGTGAAAATGACCTTTGCAAAGTATATAGAGTTTCTGACAGACAACTTTCTTCCATGGTACAAAAAGCAGAAACGTGCCTTCAGGAGCAAAATCATCTTCATGCATGACAATGCACCATCTGATGCTGCAAAGAATACCTCTGTGTCATTGGCTGCTATGGGCATAAAAGGAGATAAACTCATGGTGTGGCCACCATATTCCTCTGACCTCAACCCTATAGAGAACCTTTGGAGTATAATCAAGCAAAAGATCTATGAGGGTGGGAGGCAGTTCACATCAAAACAGCAGCTCTGGGAGGCTATTTTGACATCATGCAAAGAAATTCAAGCAGAAACTCTCCAAAAACTCACAAATTCAATGGATGCAAGAACTGTGAAGGTGATATCAAAGAAGGGTTCCTATGTTAACATGTAACTTGGCCTGTTAGGATGTTTTGGATTTAAATAGCTTTTTATTTCAGTGAATATGACCTCCTAATGTTGCAAATTCCACAAATGAGCATTTTCAGTTCTTAAAAACATATAAAATGTTTAGAAACTCTACTGTGCATAATAATTTGGAACATTTTGCATTTTTAGTTTTTTTTAATTTTTGAAGAATATACTGTTATCATTGGGAGGTTTGTTCAATAAAATTTGATGTATACTCTAACGGGTGATGACTTTTATTATATTGACTGTCATTTGCCCCGACCATTTAGGAAAATCAGAGATAAATATCATTTGCTTAATAATTTGGAACATGGTGTACAGTATATATATATATATAATGTCATCTTCCCATTTAATTACTTTACACAGTTTAGTGTCTTCTACAAAAATTGATATTTAATTGTGCAAGCCTTCTACAAGATCATTAGTAAAAATATTGAAGAGAATAGGGCCCAATACTGACCTCTACTGTACCCCATGAGCTAGGGACTGGCAACATCGAAATTGGTAAGTGGTCATAATAATGTGCCTTGACTGTGTTTTACTGACTGCACTTCAGCAAAAAGTTGGTACAGTTGCATATTTTAGAGACATCTATAAAGAATATTGTTCTAAACAGTTTCAGAGAAAAAAAATATCTTTTTGTCCACTTTTAGCCATGGAGATACAAAAGAAGACAATTTTTTAAAGACAGAAATGCACAGAGGTCCCTTGTAGTGACTGCATATAAAGTTGACTTTCAATAAACTATACAGCATCTGTTCTAATATATGAAAAGACCTCACACTTCACAGACCTCCTACGTGAACTGTTACTGAACTCACACATCAATTAACAGAACGCTTAAGATGATATAATATTAATAGATGATTGCGGGTCACCTTGTTACATACTCTTCATTGTTTCCCCTGGATGTGAGGAGCAGATATTTGGCAGTTACTGCTTCTTAAGTTTTTATTGTAAAGAAAACAACCAATGTCGACGATGCAACAAATTAGTTAATTAACTGCATTAAAAATGTTTAAAGAAAATGTTTTAATAGAGATTCAGCTGTTACCAGCAAAGTCTTGAACAACTGGATTGTGTTGTCAGGACTTATTTAAAGCAAGTCATTAAAAAAAATACACAGACAGACTTGTGCCACAGATTTATATGCATGCCCATGTCCCTGGGTGCACTGGATGTTAATGTTTCACAAAGTCAAGAAAAGTTCATCCTGTGATCAAGGTCTCTGGATGTATTCCAAGAATATGTCATTCACAAGGATTGTGTTAAATATACAAAGGCTAAGACTTCAGTTTCTACCCATGTGCCTGTCTACTCACATGGGCTCTGAGCCGTCATTGGGGCTGGTTCACGTCATGGCTGCCTGTTGTCTTTTGCATTAACCACATGACAGATAAGGCCTTTCCCAGTAAAATCTTACATTTCCAGATTAGCATTTTTTTGCTAGTCTAGCACAGGAAAAAGAATATTAAAGATAGATAGATAGATAGATAGATAGATAGATAGATAGATAGACTAACATAAATACTAGCAGGATAAAGAAATATTTAAAGTGAGTCTTTCACTTACTAAATCAGTTTTAAAGCATTTCGACATATAGAGTTAGTTCCCCAAAAGATAACCTTACCTTTATTGCTAAAATCTGATTCTAATATGGAATAATGCTTATTTTGATCTTTCGCCCTTGGTTATATCCTGGTCTTGCCTTTATGGACTGTTCTATCTATCTATCTATCTATCTATCTATCTATCTATCTATCTATCTATCTATCTATCTACAACACAAAACACATCAGCACAAATAAAAAGTTTGAAAAGAATTTGGGTGCAATCCCTCCAGGCTGTTGGTTGGCCAATGGATATATTAATAGTAGAATGAGACAGCACTACAGATATGCTAAAAGGGTGGTGGACCCGCTTTAACTCACCCCAACTGCAAAATTTCAGCTGAAGACAATGAGGGCTTTCTCAAGCAACTATCTATCTATCTATATCCAATCGATTTTAGGGATCAAAATACATAGAATAAACATTCAGCAAAAATGTCCCGTCCAAATGCTTACTTCAGATTTCATCAGATTATTTATCTCCAAAGAATATTCATAAGAGATAAGGACGCATAAATTTGGGCTACATTAGTATTTTCATTAAAAAAATGAATATCCGGGGGGAATTTATCATGAGGATAATATTTGAAGTCAGTTTTGTTTGAGTCTGCATTGGTGTACTTTGCTCCAAATTTATCAAGTGTAACACGTTGCTTGTTAAATTTGGTGCATTTTTAAACCTAACATCTCCCACTACAGTGACTAAAAAAGTGAAAGGGATAAATCTGGAATGAAACTAATGAACATGCATAACCACAATCACTTCCCTACCAACTTTTCAATACTGGAATGAGTAGAGTAAAAAAAAAGTTGCAAACCTTGGTCAAACAATGCCAAAAAGTCACAAAGTTGTATTTTGTTACTTTTGGAAGCCAGAATTCTGAAGTACAGGGCTTGATTACAACCCCCTCCCTCTTCCGCACAGTGTACATAAGTGTACAAGTTCAAAGTTAAATCACATGCAACAAAGTCATGTTTTTTCTGGTTGCAGAGTATGGAATTGATAATACAGGCTTTTTCCAATTAATTTTAACAGTGTACTGTCTATCTCACAGTCTTTACTGTCATGTTTTAATCTTAGTCTGCTGTACAAATCCAACACGTACTGACAGAAGTGCGACTCTACCCAAATAATCACAGTTTATATATCCCTCTGCACCGCTGTCTATATTGCCAGCACATCATTAAAAAGAGGATAAGGCCATCAAGATTAGAGGCAAAATGTCATCACAGGTTGCTGAAACCTTGGCCTTTGTTCTTGTAACAGTGAAATCTACAAGGTGTTTTCTGCTAGCCTTGTGCTAGAACAAAAATCCTACAGAAGAAATAGTCTTTTCAAGAATGTCTTCAGCAGTTCAAATCCAGTAATGCCACAATGTGGTCTCATAGTAATGTCCAAAAAATTGTGTACATCACAGATTCACATTATGCAGCAGTCTTTTTTTTCTATTTGAGGCCAAAAATTGGGGTAATTACCAGGAAAGAGGGGTTAGGAGGCTCATACTAAGTTTTGCAATGGGGTCTTATGAGATCTGTGTATGCCCCTGGTTGCCTCACAGGATAGTTATTATGGTCAAAGATGACTGTGTATGTATATATATATATATATATATATATATATATAATCATCATTATATATACATACCTGAAGGACCTGAAAAATTAGTCATGAATGGTTAGAGCATTGGTTTCAAGCATCTTTTCTTCTTTTTAGGGAGGGTGGCCATACAGGTGAATGGAGAAACTCTTCTGACTAATATAGGAGGGATGGTAGTTCTACTGTGACTACTCTGTGGGAAGGATTCTGCTCAGAGAATTAGAAGAAAGGGGGTTGTGATTACCCTAGAAAAAGTTGAGGCCATACCATGATTACTGGGGCAAAGTGGGCTGCTAAGAGAACATGGACCATATTGTGACTCTTATTGTGGAAGGAGCACTGATGTGAGTACTCAGGGAAAGCATTGGCTTTGTTAATACTGGAGGACGAGGAAACTACAATGAACAGTGAAGTAAAAGGAGCATGATGTGACTCTGAAATGGGGGTTGCTTCTGTGACTACTGGGAGGGCCTTCTTAGCATGGGTTGTGATGTAACTACTGTGATAATCTGAGAGGGCTCTACTATGACTTCTAGGGAAAGCTCTAATGTGATAGAGGAGAACTCTGCTTCAGCTTCACAAGGAGATTTTTTTCCTTCTATAGATTGAGGGTAGTTCCAGTGTTAGGCTGGCCACTGATCTGACATTTCTCTAAATGTGCATAGGTGCAAGAGTTTTAAATGAAATAGGAAGAATGGGAAAAAATTTAGTTCAGTGAACTTTAAAATTGGTCTTATATTAGCAACACCACGCTCAGGAATATATTCTAAATTGTTACCAATCCAGTAAAAAACTTACAGCAGGCACTACCACTCACCTCAATGGATATGCTCAGACCTGTGGTTTCACAATGTCCATGGATGCTCAGTGCACAATAGAAGGCACTGCAATACATTTAGATTAGGAAGGAACAGCATGGCATCAATCAATGCTTTCTCAAGGCCTTGAGGAAGCATCAATTGATGCGAAACAGCCGTAGGCCGGTTTATGTGTATCCAGTTATACCTGTGATATGTACCCGTTGTAGAGCCAATAAAAGAAGGTGAATTTGTCCTAAGGCAAGAGTCATGATGTTTCTTCCTAAGGTGGAAGTATTCTATTCTTGTTCCTCCACCATGATGTACCATTAGTACTCTTTTTCTTTATGTGCTTATTGAAATGTCTGTACACAAATTGAATTTTCATGTGCTAGTTGCACGTATAGAAATGCTTGGAGGACTAAACTGGAGGATGTTAAAGGTGGTAGGAATAAAAAATTTCCTTGTTTGACCACTTGGAGGAGACTTGGATTTAGAAAAAACATGGCTGCCTTCTTTTAAAACATCACTATACCTATCCATGCATTGTGTTCGCTATTACAGCTGAACTCCACTGAGATGAATGAATACTGTATATAATTTGTAGCAAAACTGTTGTGCATATACCCTAACACCCTAAAGTTACACGTGCACGGTAACAATGAATATATATGATCATTTCTCCAGTATAGAAGAGTTGATTGATAAGGCTCTATAAAGCTTG
The DNA here is from genome assembly GCA_900303285.1 of Rhinella marina. Taxonomy (NCBI): domain Eukaryota; kingdom Metazoa; phylum Chordata; class Amphibia; order Anura; family Bufonidae; genus Rhinella; species Rhinella marina. The sequence continues at coordinate 13,890 of ONZH01005713.1, read as the reverse complement.
AAAGGAAAACGAAAATCACTGTCCATGTAGCATTTGATAGCATAATGAGCACTAGCTTATTGTAGCAACACCCTTTTCTCAGTGATTAAAAGGGTTTAGGAGGGTCTGAGCTAGACATGTGCGAATCGATATGTTAGAATCGAAATTCAAGCTGAATTTTTTAAATAAATATTCTGATTCAGTAGAATTATTCAGTGGGGTTTTTAGAGAAAGGGAGATATTTTGCAAGCATTTAAAGCACTTTCGATTTGGGTAGAATTGATTTGTATCTGATTTGTATTGAATTGAATATCTGAGCCAATTTATACCAAGCAATCTCTTTTTTAATTTTAATGTGCAATATTTTCCTCCCTACTATTTCTTTGCAACAGTTTTTTTTAAAATAGATGACATTCCAGGCTGCTTTTTTGGTCTGATTCTCTTCTATCTGCACTCACCCACTCCCTGTAAATATGAACTTTATAGGTCAGCTGATACTTTTGCTACTAATATATTTTCTTCGTTGTTTCTACTTGTCTTTCATTAATAATAGTAATGATATTATAGATCCTGATGACATAACCATAAAAAAATTAATAATAATAAAATTAATAATTTTTAGGAACATATATAATATGACACTAGCCGTGAACGACTTTAAATTGTGCTTGTGATATAAAACTTATGTAAAGGATCACAGATGCAGATATTGTACTTAAAGGGAATTAAGAAAATGAAAACATGCAAATATTACTTTATTATAAATATATTCCCAAATACTTTTCATTAGTTATAATGGTTTGTTTTGTCTAGGGAGCAATCATTAAGAGAAACAAAACAGCCGCTGTCCTGTTAGTACACACAAAACCTGTCCTGGCCTGTCCTCACACAGCAGGACATGTTACTTTAGAACATTGAGAGAAAGAGCTGCCTTTTCCTCCTCTCTTCTCTGACTGTCAGGGATTATGATTCTGACTACAGTTTAAAGGGGTTGTCCGAGTTATGAAAAAAAATGTACTGTAAATTTGATGGGCAGCAATATATAACTAAGTTAAGCAAGTTTTAGGCAAAAAAAATCTATATTTCCACATTTCCCTGGTTCTCTTCTGATCTTTGTTTACATGCAGTAATAACAATCTCTGCCCCACCCCCTTTCCTGCTATGCAAAGGCAGTGAATACAAGAGCTGACCTGAGTGACATGTCTGCTGGAATACTCTGAAGCATGTTGTATGTGTAGGACTACAAGTCCCAGCTGTACAATGACACTGCTGATACACACAGGGTCTTCCCTCTACCTGTTCTTGTACAATACAATACTTTGCATCTCCTCCAGATCAGCTCCAGTCAGCTCTGTGTCTGTAGGGTGAGGAGGGCAGATCCTGTGTCTCTTTACAGCTGCTGTTGTAAAGCCTTCAGTGTGTTCTGGCTGAAGGGGTTAATGTTTTATCTGAAAGAATCCAGGGAGAGCAGTTAGCAGGAGCCCGGCAAAGCAGGGGGCGTGGCCAGCACAGTGACGTTTCGTGTACAGGCTCTAATCTGCTGGTGCACGAATGCAAGATTAGCAGAGAGGCAAGCTGACATCACAGGTCATGTGACCCTCATTGAAACCTGAGAAACCAGCAGCTTTAGAAGCAGAAAGTGTATGGAAAAGATGTTGTATCTGACTAGTTAGAAACATACAAAGGACAAAAAAATAACTCGGACAACTCCTTTAATATGATATTTAGCTGAATCTTTTAGGAATGGTGATCATCAGGAGACATGAAGTACAGAGAGGACAGACTGTGGTAATGGAGACTGCATACAGGTGCTGCTGCTTATTAGCCACATCTGCTCATGAACTCCATTCCTACAGAGATTCAGCTAAAGATCTTATGTATTCAGGATCATAATCCCTGACAAGCACAGCAGAGAGGAGGATGAGGCAGCTCTTTTCCTCAATGTTGTGAAGTAACTTATCCTGCTGTGTGATTAGGACAGGTTTTGTGTGTACTAATAGGACAACGGCCATTTTGTTTCTCCTAATGATTGCTCCCTAGACAAAACAAGCCATTATAACTAATGAAAGGTATTTAGGAATATATTTATAATAAAGTAATACTTAAGTGTTTTCATTGTCTTAATCCCTGGAGAACCCCTTTAAAGGGGTTGTCCCATGAAAAATATTCTACAATTTTCAAACCAGCTCCTGGATCTGAATACTTTTATAATTGCATGTAATTAAAAATGTTATATAGCCACTGAGTTATTCAATAAAATATATCTGTATAGCGCCACCTGCAGTTCGCTTTTTTTCTTATTTCATTGATTTGCTCACTGAGATAGCTCAGTTTCATCTTTCACCTGCATCCTGAGCTGTGATAGGGAGAGCATGGACACGCCTCCTGAGCTGCAGCAGAATAGACACTTTCCTGAGCTTTCAGCTTGATATAAACGTAACAAAGCAATGAATGTGGAGATCTCTGGATCCATGTGAGGTACAGGGCTGGTTCTAGCTTTGTTAGAAAGAGGTTTTTTTTACATTAGTCATGGGATAACCCCTTTAAGGCTTTTCACCAGTATCATTCATTCGGTTGTGTTTAGATTTCTTGAGTGCTGCATTACACAAATGCTTTTACTGTTTTAAAGGGGAGATACAGGTGCTTGATGAGCTGCTGTCCACCCACAGAAAGGGAAGAACGTCCTCCAGATATGTTGAGGAAAAATGTTTTAAATTCATGGGATAAACATCATCATCGCAGCTTATAGATGTTGTCTAAATTGAGTAACATAAATTGTCAAACAATTGACTATACTGTAGTAATAAAACCATTACATTCCAATCCCAATTCACTGCAGTTTTATAAGGTCGGCTCAATGCATGAATATTGGACTTAGCCACAGGCATGCTGTAGTCCAGAATGTTTTAAGAGATGTTAGCAACACATGAATACACATGACTCTCAAAGTGAAACAGAAATTACATTTTTTCTAACAGTGTTTTAAATATACATAGAAGTAAAAGCAGCAACAACAACTAAAGGAAAAATTGTAACCAGATAACCCAGTTTATTAGACATGTATTAACCCCCTCAGTACCAAGCCACTTTTCACCACAAATCCCAGGCCGATTTTTCATCTGTCACTTTATGTGGTAATAACTTTGGAACGGGTTTTCTTATCCAAGCCATTCTGAGAATGTTTTCTCATGAAACATAGTACTTCATGTTAGTGACAAATCTGAGTCAACATGTTTTACATTTATTAAAAAATCCACAAATTTGAGAAAATTTGAAAAAAATTCACTATTTTATAAATATGAATTTCTCTGCTTTTATGGCAGATAGTGATACCTCACAAATAATTATTATTTTACATATTTCATATGTCTACTTTATGTTTTGTAAATGTCATTTAATTTTTTTAGGATGTTGGAAGGCTTAGAATTTTAGAAGCAATTTTTTAAATTTTCAAGAAAATTTCCCAAACCATTTCAGTTATAAAGTGATTTTGAGGAGCTAACGTAATGGAAACCACCCATAAATAACCCCATTTTAGAAACTACACCCCTCAAATTATTCAAAACTGATATTACAAACTTTGTTAACCCTTGTGGTGTTCTACAAGAATTAAAGGAAAATGGAGGTGAAATTTCAAAATTTATTTTTTGTGTAGTTTTTTTTTATGTTAACCAATTTTTTCTTGCAACACAGCAAGGGTTAACTGCAAAATAAACCTCAATATACATTACTCTGATTCTGAAGTTTACAGAAATACCCCACATGTGGTAGTAAACTGCTCTATGGGCATGTGGCAGTGGTCAGAAGGAAAGGAGCGCCATATGGTTTTTGGAGGCAGATTTTGCGAGAATGGTTTTTGGGCGCCATATTGTATTTGAAGAGACCCTGACATACCCCTACAGCAGAAACCCTCAAAAAGTAACCCCATTTTGGAAACTACACCCCTCAAATAATATATTAAGGGGTGTACTGAGCACTTTGACCCCGTAAGCATTTTACGGAATTTGGAAACATTTGGCTGAGAAAATGGAAAGTTTCATTTCTTCCAATAAAATGTTGCTTTAGCCCCAAATTTTTCATTTTCACAAGGTGACAGGAGAAAAAGTATTCCATAATTTGTTACCTATTTTCTCCTGAATACGGCAACACCCCATATGTAGTGGTAAACTGCTGTGGGGGCAGATGGCAGGACTAACAGTGGTGGCACCCCACCTATTAGACAATGGAAACATATCATGGCGATATTTCCCCATTGTCTCAGATGGGAATACCCCTTTAAACACAGACTATTTTGATAACTGCCATGTCTCCTAAATGTTGAAGAAATGTCGCAAAAAAGTTGCAATTGGTATGCCTCGTGACATTTTTACTTCAGAAACCTGATGTACCTGGTTTGAAAAATGTTCTCCTTTAAGGGCGGACTGGGAACTTCAAGTGGCCCTGGAAAAGAAAGTTAAAAGTGGCCCAATTTTGTAGTTGGGTCCAAATTGATGGAAGGCAGGGCTAACAATAACATATTGTGACACATTATACCGCCTCAACAGAGCCAAATACCACAGCCCATCACAAAATACTGCCCCATTAACAGCCACTGGCCAGCTGTGAGAAGCAATGAGGTGCCTCCTGGGCATAGGCCCACCAGGAAGTTTCCCTGTAAGGTCTATGGACAGTCCGCCCCTGTTCCCCTTTGTATTTTACATTGTACTAGATCACCCTGAAGCCTTAAGAGGAAAGTTTCTAACACACAGAACAGCATAATAACAGGTCAGCCGAGCACATGCCAATCTCTGTGCAAACATATGGAAGAGGGGAGTCAGGGCTACATGTGGCACCGAGCTGTCAGTTGTCCAACACTATTTGCTGGCTGAACCACATTTCGTTGATCTGCAAAAACACCCAAATGAAAGGTTCCTCTGAACCCTTCTGGCTGTGATCTTAGCTTGGGCTTTATAGTTTATAAGTAGAGATGAGCGAGCACTAAAATGCTCGGGTGCTGGTTATTCGAGTCAAACTTTTCCCGATGCTCGGGTGCTCGTTATTCGAGTTGAACTTTTCCCGATGCTCAGGTGCTCGTTTCGAATAACGAACCCCATTGAAGTCAATGGGAGACTCTAGCATTTTTGCGGGGGACCAAGGCTCTGCCTAGGGAAGGCTGGGTGAAAACCTGGAAACCTCAGAAAATGATGGAAACACCACGGAAATGGACAGGAAACAGCAGGGGCAGCATGCATGGATGCCTCTGAGGCTGCTTAATCCCACCATTACCCCAAATTCTCAGGCAACAGCCTGGTGGTTATCCTCATGGCAATTGTGCTCACCCAGACCAAGAAAGGCGATGCAAATACCCATCACATGTTAGGGAAGCACCCAACTAGGTGCAACGAAGGTCCATCACCGCCTGCAGGTGACACCACTGCTCATGCTGGCACTGCAGCTGAAATCAAGTTTAGTATCTGTTCTCATCAGTTGCTGTGGCTGCTGGTGGTATAGTGGTGAGCATAGCTACTTCCCAAGCAGTTGATCTGGGTTCGATTCCCGTCTATCGCAGGAGGCAATTAAAAATCAGTACAATATCTAATACGTCCCCCTACCCGGGTAAATTGTTTGGAGAGAGGGCCTGTAGGTGGGGGGGAAGGAGGTTTCGCTGGAAGAGCCAGAGGAGTTCCCCCTGGGCTAGTGTGTGTCGTGGTGACAACAGCCGGAATGGATTTTGAAAAAACTGTTGCATCAACCGGTGCGGTATCGATTCTTCTCAGTTTAATACCGTATACGTCCCCTATCTTGGGACCTTATATTTTATGGATTTTTCGACCACAGAAAATGGAAAAAGAGCTTGCTCTGGCCAGGGGAGTGTCTTTCCCACTGCAGCTAAGGGGACGTGTCCATGCTCTGCCTATCACAGGTCAGGAGGGAAATAAAAGAAGAACCAAACAAAAATCTGTACAATATCTAAGACGTCCCCTATCCGGGTAAATTGTTTGTAGAGAGGGCATGTAGGTGTGGGGCAGGCTGGGGGGAAGGAGGTTTCGCTGGAAGAGCCAGAGGAGTGCCCCCTGGGCTACCGTGTGTAATGGTGACAAAAGCCGGGTGTAGTTAGAATGACGACGCAGGACCCCAACTTAAAAATTTAGCATCAACCGGTACAGTCGTAAATTATGAGATTGATCAAGTGTGGTATGTCTTTTATGTATACTACTCAGTTTAATACCGTATATGGCAGCTATCCGGAAAAATAGTTTGTAGAGAGAGAGAGAAAGATAGGACAAAGAAGTAAATTGTTTGGAGAGAGGGCCTGTAGGTGTGGGGCAGGCTGGGGGGAAGAAGGTTTTGCTGGAAGAGCCAGAGGAGTGCCCCCTGGGCTAGCGTGTGTGGTGGTGACAACAGCCGGGTGTAGTTAGAATGACGACGCAGGACCCCAACTTAAAAATTTAGCATCAACCGGTACAGTCGTAAATTATGAGATTGATCAAGTGTGGTATTTGGAGATGTGGACGTTGAGGGCTTGGGCATGTGGGTGGGTGGAACTGTATTTCCTCTTGCGCTCCAGCGTCTGCTGTAAAGACAGCTGAATGCTGCGCTGGGACACATTGGTGGACACTGTGGAGGATCGTGGAGGCGAAGGTGTGGTTTTCTGGCGGGAGGCGCTCGTGTCGGGTTCCTGGCCAGGGGGTTGACTAGCAGAGGCAGTGAGTGACGCAGGGGGTTGACTAGCAGAGGCAGCGAGTGACACAGGGGAAGGAGCAGTGGTGTGACCCGCAGGAGGTGGTGAACGGCCTTGGTTTCATTAAGTGGGGTGTTTAGCACTCATATGCCTGCGCATGCTGGTGGTGGTTAGGCTAGTAGTGGTGGCACCCCTGCTGATCCTGGTGTGGCACAGGTTGCACACCACAGTCCGTCGGTCATCCTCACTTTCTTTAAAGAACTTCCAGACTTGCATACATCTAGGCCTCGCCACGGGAGCTTCACTACGTGAAACAGTTGCTGCTGATGCACCAGCTCTGGCCCTGCTTCTCCCTCTGGCCACACCACTGCCTCTTACAACCTGTTCTGGTGCAGCACTCGCCTCCGCCTCAGAAGCACTGTCTTCACTTGGCATATCAACCCAGCTTGGGTCAGTCACCTCGTCATCCTCCGATTCCTCAGTCTGCTCCCCCCTCGGAATTCCTCCCCTAACAGCAACTTCACCACTGTCTGACAACCGTGTCTCCTCATCGTCCGACACCTCTTTACAAACTTCTTCCACTAACTCAACATTGTCATCATCATCATCATCATCACCCACAGACTGCGACAGTTGGAAAACTTGGGCATCGGGAACGAGGTCAGCAGCAACCTGAGAAGTGGTTTATAACTCTGGGAAGGGTCAAGAAAACAGTTCCTGAGAGTATGCCGGATCGCATTCCAAATTATCCTGGGAGGGGGCAGACTGGGGGGAAGGAGGTTGAGGTGGAGGAGCCATAGGAGTGCTCCCTTGGGTAACGTGGGTGGACTGCGTGGAAGACTGACTGGTGGACAAATTACTTGAAGCATTGTCCGCAATCCACGAGATCAGCTGTTCGCACTGTTGTGGTTTCAACAGTCCTCTACCACGTGTCCCTGTAAGTTGAGACATGAAGCTAGAGAGTGTAGCTCTGCGGAATTCCCCTGCTTCCTCATCAGCAGGTACTGTCTCACCCTGCCCAGGACCACGGCCTCTGCCCCCTGCAGTAATTGAATGCCCACGCCCACGCCCTCGTCCTCGACCCTTAGCCCTGGGGTTCAACATTTTTTGTATATAAGTGTATGATATAAAAAAAAAATTAAACGGGCCTGGTGTACTGAAACCCACAAACTTGTTCAGCTTGGTAGAATTAAGTGACGTACAGAAAGTGTCGCCTGGACAGTATATACGGAGCGAAGCGAGTGTGCTGAACTGTGACACACAGAAAGGTTACACGCAGCAGAGTAAAATGGATTTGTACCACTGAGCTAAAACAACTGAAAAACTAATTTTTTTTTAAATTTTGTTTTTTTTGGGAATGTGACGTGCAGAAACTATCGTAGAACTGACTGACACCCTGTTAACGGTGGCTATTTAGACTGCGACCCAGACAAATGTCGCACAGAGAGTTTTCTGGATCAAGATGTAGATGATATTGGTAGCAAATGACTTGGTTGTATTCTGTGACGTACAGAAAGTGTCACCTGGACAGTATATACGGATTGGAGCGAGTGTGCTGTACTGTGACACACAGAAAGGTTACACGCAGCTGAGTAAAATGGATTTGTATCACTGAGCTAAAAAGAATGAAAAACTAATTTTTTTTTTAAATTTTGTTTTTTATATTTTTTTTAAATTTTGTTTTTTTGGGGAATGTGATGTGCAGGAACTATCGTAGAACTGACTGACGCCCTGTTAACGGTGGCTATTTAGACTGCGACCCAGACAAATGTCGCACAGAGAGTTTTCTGGATCAAGCTGTAGATGATATTGGTAGCAAATGACTTGGTTGTATTCTGTGACGTACAGAAAGTGTCACCTGGACAGTATATACGGATTGGAGCGAGTGTGCTGTACTGTGACACACAGAAAGGTTACACGCAGCTGAGTAAAATGGATTTGTATCACTGAGCTAAAAAGAATGAAAAACTAATTTTTTTTTAAATTTTGTTTTTTATATTTTTTTTAAATTTTGTTTTTTTGGGAACGTGACGTGCAGGAATTATGGTAGAACTGACTGACACCCTGTTAACGGTGGCTATTTAGACTGCGACCCAGACAAATGTCGCACAGAGTTTTCTGGATCAAGCTGTAGATGTTATTTGTAGCAAATGACTTGGTTGTATTCTGTGACGTACAGAAAGTGTCACCCGGACAGTATATACTGATCGGAGCGAGTGTGCTGAACTGTAACACACAGAAAGGTTACACACAGCTGAGTAACATGGATTTATATCACTGAGCTAAAACAACTGAAAAACTTATTTTTTTTATTTTGTTTTTATATTTTTTTTAAATTTTGTTTTTTTGGGAATGTGACGTGCAGGAACTATCGTAGAACTGACTGACACCCTGTTAACGGTGGCTATTTAGACTGCGACCCAGACAAATGTCGCACAGAGAGTTTTCTGGATCAAGCTGTAGATGATATTGGTAGCAAATGACTTGGTTGTATTCTGTGACGTACAGAAAGTGTCGCCTGGACAGTATATACGGAGCGAAGCGAGTGTGCTGAACTGTGACACACAGAAAGGTTACACGCAGCTGAGTAAAATGGATTTGTATCACTGAGCTAAAACAACTGAAAAACTAATTTTTTTTTAAATTTTGTTTTTTTGGGAACGTGACATGCAGAAACTATGGTATTATTCATAAGCCACCACTATTTTATATGCCATATGCAAAGTGGGCTCTTCCTAAAAGGCGTTTTAAAGACTCATTTCAATAAGGGCAAGTCTGATATACGGATATTCCTTTGTTATTTTACTACTTGCCAATACTGGAGAGCATTTCAATGAGTGCAGCATCACCTTTAAGTATTGTGTAACAATAATGTCATGGAAAATGTTCCAATTGAGGCTAATTACGGGATAATAATTGTAGATCGCTAATTAAAGCAGATTACATCTTTGTAGGTGAGTCTTATTCTTAGTTGGCTCTCTAATTACAATGTGAATTTTTTATCCTGCGAGCTGAGTTTCTGATGATGACTGCTATGTCAAGCGGACTAATTGACACCATTTATTTAAAACACACCTGGCTGGGGGAGCTTTGAAGTGAGTGGGCCTGTACAACATAAGCCGTGTCACCTAGCAGAATGGCAGATTTCACTACAATGACTGAGATTAGAGCAGCTGACAACTGGGGAAAACAACGTACACACATTCTCTCTACTCTGGCCTCCTTGTCAGGATACATTTTAGTAGTTTCTGTTATCAGTTCTGTGTAACCACCCTTAAGTAGCTATTAAGCCTTTCCCGATAAATCAGTTGTCTTCTCTCAGGTCTGTAAATGAGCACAAAGGTTTCAGTTATCTGTGTGAAATCAAACAGTGGAAATTACTTTTTACATGTGTTATGTCTATCCCATGTTTAACCAGTTCAAGACCAGGTCAATCATCCCCTTCCTGACCAGACAGGTTTTCTATATTTTTAGTACATGTGTCTTTAAAAGTCACACCTTGTTTCTGTTGATGTTTGTAAATCATTTTCGTTTCTTTTTCAGTGATACACGGGACTTATTTTTTACCTCATTTTTGTTTTAGTTTTTTATGTGCAGGGAAATGTGAAACAAAAATGGAAAAACTGTAGGTTTTTCAAATGTTTTACTTTTTTCTTAGTTGTACAATAGAGATGAGCGAGCACTAAAATGCTCGGGTGCTCGTTATTCGAGTCAAACTTTTCCCGATGCTCGGGTGCTTGTTTCGAATAACGAACTCCATTGAAGTCAATGGGAGACTCGAGCATTTTTGCAGGGGACCAAGGCTCTGCCTAGGGAAGGCTGGGTGAAAACCTGGAAACCTCAGAAAATGATGGAAACACCACGGAAATGGACAGGAAACAAAATCCCACCATTACCCCAAATTCTCCTACTGGGGCATGTGTGGTATCGATTCTTCTCAGTTTAATACCGTTTACGTCCCCTATCTTGGGACCCTATATTTCATGGATTTTTCAACCACGGAAAATGGAAAAAGAGCTTGCTCTAGCCAGGGGAGTGTCTTTCCTACTGCAGCTAAGGGGACGTGTCCATGCTCTGCCTATCACAGGTCAGGAGGCAATTAAAAGAAGAAACAAAAAAAACATCAGTACAATATCTAATACGTCCCCTATCCGGGTAAATTGTTTGGAGAGAGGGCCTGTAGGTGGGGGGCAGGCTGGGGGGAAGGAGGTTTCGCTGGAAGAGCCAAAGGAGTGCTCCCTGGGCTAGCGTGTGTGGTGGTGACAACAACCGGATGGATTTGGAAAACTCTAGCATCAACCGGTACGTATCAATTCTTCTCAGTTTAAAATCGTATACGTCCCCTATCTTGGGACCATATATTTCATGGATTTTTCGACCACGGAAAAGGAAAAAGAGCTTGCTCTGGCCAGGGGAGTGTCTTTCCTACTGCAGCTAAGGGGACGTGTCCATGCTCTGCCTATCACAGGTCAGGAGGCAATTAAAAGAAGGAAAACAAAAAACATCAGTACAATATCTAATACGTCCCCTATCCGGGTAAATTGTTTGGAGAGAGGGCCTGTAGGTGGGGGGCAGGCTGGGGGGAAGGAGGTTTCGCTGGAAGAGCCCCCTGGGCTAGCGTGTGTGGTGGTGATAACAGCCGGATGTAGTTAGAATGACGACGAAGGACCCCAACTTAAAAATTTAGCATCAACCGGTACAGTCGTAAATTATGAGATTGATCAAGTGTGGTATGTCTTCTATGTAAACTACTCCGTTTAATACCGTATATGGCAGCTATCCAGAAAAATAGTTTGGAGAGAGAGAAAGATAGGACAAAGACGTAAATTATTTGGAGAGAGGGCCTGTAGATGGGGTGGCAGGCTGGGGGGAAGGAGGTTGAGCTGGAAGAGCGAGAGGAGTGCCCCTGGGCTAGCGTGTGTGGTGGTGACAACAGCCGGATGTAGTTAGAATGACGACGCAGGACCCCAACTTAAAAATTTAGCATCAACCGGTACAATTGTCAATTATGAGCTCGATCAAGTGTGGCATGACTTTTTAGATGGAGATTGCATGTGGTCACGTACTCCCTGGAACCCCATAGTCACCCCTTCTCTGTGCTAGCCCAGAACATTCTCTGCCCCAATTCGCAAGACCTTTTGCAGTCTCCGTGTGCTGACAGTGGGGATTTACCAGTGTTGTCTGAGGAGGTGGTGAACAATGGCGAGACACAGGTGTCGGGGGGTGAGGTAGTTGTATGGGAAGCAAGTTACAGTGGGGACTCCTTGGGGGGACTTTCTCATGATGGGACAGATTCAACTTGGGTGGATCAGGCACAGGAACAGATCAATTTTTTTTATGTTTATTTAACTTTTATTTAGCTCAAATAACCACAGAGATATTTATTCGTTATCTTCGCTGCGCAGTCTGGCGTTGGGGTTCGTCACTTTGATGGCGAGCTGTGCCGCTCTCTCCACAATGGTCTTTAGGTTCTTAGATGGAGACGTTGTGGGCGATTTCTGCACAGAAGGACTTGTTGCTCATCAACAGAACCTCGAGCTCCTTGACATTGTGGACCAGGAATTTGCGGAACCCTGTGGGCAGCATGTGTTTGGTCTTCTAGTTGCTACCGTATCCAATGTTGGGCAATATAGATACGCAGGTAATATTATTTTTCACACCTATCCCAAAAATAAAATTTACGCAGTTTGCGCAAATAAAACTGGACCTGTAGGTGGACGTCCGGAAAAATTGTTTGGAGAGAGGGCCTGTAGGTGGACCTGCGGAAAAAATGTTTTGAAGAGAGGGCCTGTAGGTGGACCTCCGGAAAAATTGTTTGGAGAGAGGGCCTGTAGGTGGACCTCCGGAAAAATTGTTTGGAGAGAGGGCCTGTAGGTGGAACTCCGGAAAAATTGTTTGGACAGAGGGCCTGTAGGTGGACCTCCGGAAAAATTGTTTGAAGAGAGGGCCTGTAGGTGGACCTCTGGAAAAATTGTTTGGAGAGAGGGCCTGTAGGTGGAACTCCGGAAAAATTGTTTGGACAGAGGGCCTGTAGGTGGATCTCCGGAAAAATTGTTTGAAGAGAGGGCCTGTAGGTGGACCTCTGGAAAAATTGTTTGGAGAGAGGGCCTGTAGGTGGACCTCCGGAAAAAAGTGTTTGGAGAGAGGGCCTGTGGGTGGACCTCCGGAAAAATTGTTTGGAGAGAGGGCCTGTAGGTGGACCTCTGGAAAAATTGTTTGAATAGAGGGCCTGTAGGGGGCCCTCCTGAAAAATTGTGGTAAAAGAGTGCCAAAGACGATATGGAGGAGGAGGAGGAGTAGGAGGAGTAGAGAAGAGGAATCGGATACATAAGTAATGTTAAATTTTAGCTGCTTTTCCCCGGAGGAGATTTGAATTCCGGTGAAATCAAGCCCTTGTTCATTTTAATAAGCGTCAGCCTGTCAGCGCTGTCAGTTGACAGGCGTGTACGCTTATCGGTGATGACGCCACCAGCTGCACTGAATACCCGCTCTGACAGCATGCTAGCGGCAGGGCAGGCCAGCACTCCAAGGCGTACAGCGCCAGTTCAGGCCACGTGTCCAGCTTTGCAACCCAGTAGTTGTATGGAGCAGAGTGATCGCTACGGACGTTGGTATGGTCAGCTAGGTACTCCCTCACCATCTTTCTGTACAGCTCCCCCTACTCTGCCTAGACTGGGGACAGGTGACAGTGTCTTGCTGGGGTGACATAAAACTGGCAAAGGCCTTGGAGAGCATTCCCCTGCCAGTGCTGGACAAGCTGCCTGCTCGCCTCCTCTCCCCCGCTACTTGGCCCACAGAACCATGCCCTCTGCCGCTAGCGGCGTCAGATGGGAAGAATTGTTTCAGCTTGTGCACCAGGGCCTGTTGATATCTATTCACTCTCATACTCCTTTCCTCTGCAGGGATGAGAGTGGAAAGGTTCTGCTTGTACCGTGGGTCCAGGAGAGTGAACACCCAGTAATCGGTGTTTTGAAAAAATTCTTCTAACGCGAGGGTCACGGGATAGGCAGCCTAACATGAAGTCTGCCATGTGCGCCAGAGTCCCAACACGCAAGAATTCCCTCTCCTCACTGGCCTGACTCTCCATTTCCTCCTCCTCCAAGTCCTCCTCTTCAGCCCATACACACTCAAGAGTTAAGGACTGAGCACTCGCCGACATTCTCATCCTCTTCCTCCTCATCCTCATCCCCCTCCTCCGATACGCGCTGAGAAACAGACCGGAGGGTGCTCTGGCTACAAGCGACGTATCT
>ONZH01005712.1:0-29314 GCA_900303285.1 Rhinella marina | reverse complement strand
GAACTGTTACATCACAGCAGACGTTCCCACAGGCTTCCCTTGATGCTGTTGCTGAAAAACCGGGCATTTCAAAACTTGCAGTGACGCACGAATAATCACGAGTCTGCGCTGCCTCGGGATGCCGAGCCGAAGCAGGCAATATTTGTGCGAATCACGAATATTTCCGCTTCGATTCGCTCATCACTAAGTGTGGCATGTGTTCTATGTATTCTTCTCAGTTTAATACCGTATATGGCAGCTATCCGGAAAAATAGTTTGGAGAGAGAGAAAGATAGGAAAAAGACATAAATTGTTTGGAGAGAGGGCCTGTAGGTGGACCTCCGTAAAAATTGTTTGAAGAGAGGGCCTGTAGGGGGCCCTCCTGAAAAATTGTGGTAAAAGAGTGCCAGTTGGACCTCTAAAAAATGGCGTTTTTTTGGTCAGCGTTAGGCAAAGACGACATGGAGGAGGAGGAGGAGTAGGAGGAGTAGAGAAGAGGAATTGGATACATAAGTAATGTTAATCTTTAGCTGCTTTCCCCCGGAGGAGATTTGAATTCCGGTGAAATCCAGGCATTGTTCATTTTAATAAGCGTCAGCCTGTCAGCGCTGTCAGTTGACAGGCATGTACGCTTATCGGTGATGACGCCACCAGCTGCACTGAATACCCGCTCTGACAGCACGCTAGCGGCAGGGCAGGCCAGCACCTCCAAGGCGCACAGCGCCAGTTCAGGCCACGTGTCCAGCTTTGAAACCCAGTAGTTGTATGGAGCAGAGTGATCGCTACGGACATTGGTATGGTCAGCTAGGTACTCCCTCACCATCTTTCTGTACAGCTCCCCCCTACTCTGCCTAGACTGGGGACAGGTGACAGTGTCTTGCTGGGGTGACATAAAACTGGCAAAGGCCTTGGAGAGCGTTCCCCTGCCAGTGCTGGACAAGCTGCCTGCTCGGCTCCTCTCCCCCGCTACTTGGCCCACAGAACCATGCCCTCTGCCGCTAGCGGTGTCAGATGGGAAGGATTGTTTCAGCTTGTGCACCAGGGCCTGTTGAATATCTATTCACTCTCATACTCCTTTCCTCTGCAGGGATGAGAGTGGAAAGGTTCTGCTTGTACCGTGGGTCCAGGAGAGTGAACACCCAGTAATCGGTGTTTGAAAAATGCTTCTAACGCGAGGGTCACGGGATAGGCAGCCTAACATGAAGTCTGCCATGAGCGCCAAAGTCCCAACACGCAAGAATTCCCTCTCCTCACTGGCCTGACTCTCCATTTCCTCCTCCTCCTCCAAGTCCTCCTCTTCAGCCCATACACGCTCAAGAGTTAAGAACTGAGCACTAGTACCCTCTACTGTCTTGCCGACATTCTCCTCCTCTTCCTCCTCATCCTCATCCCCCTCCTCCGATACGCGATGAGAAACAGAACGGAGGGTGCTCTGGCTATCAAGCGACGTATCTTCCTCCACCGTCTCTTGTGACAAGCGCAAAGCATCCGACTTCATGCTGAGCAGTGAATTTTTCAACAGGCAAAGCAGCGGGATGGTGAGGCTGATAATGGCGGCATCGCCGCTGACCATCAGTGTTGACTCCTCAAAGTTGGTCAACACCTGGCACATATCAGACATCCACGTCCACTCCTCATTGTAGACTTGAGGAATCTGACTGACCTGACTACCAGTTCTGGTGGAAGTTGACATCTGGCAGTCTACAATCGCTCTGCGCTGCTGGTAAACTCTGGATAACATGTTTAATGTCGAATTCCATCTCGTGGGCACGTCGCACAACAGTCTGTGAGCTGGCAGTTGTAGGCTGGCGCTGCGCTGCCCTGAGAGTGGCAGCATCTGTGGTCGACTTGCGGAAATGCGCACAGATGCGGCACACCTTGGTGAGCAAATCAGACAATTGGGGTATGTCTTGAGGAACCGCTGAACTATGAGATTGAACACGTGGGCCAGGCATGGCACATGTGTCAGTCTGCCGAGTTGCAGAGCCGCCACCAGGTTACACCCGTTGTCACACACAACCATGCCTGGCTTGAGGTTCAGTGGTGCCAGCCACACATCGGTCTGCGCCGTGATGCCCTGTAACAGCTCTTGGGCGGTGTGCCTTTTGTCACCTAAGCTCAGCAGTTTGAGCACCGCCTGCTGGCGCTTACCCACGGCATTGCTGCTGCGTCTAGAGCTACCGACTGAAGGCGCCGTGCCCACGGATGGTAATTCGGTGGAGGAGGAGGAGGAGGGTCGGAGGAGGAGGCATAGTACATCTGAGAGACCGTGACCGAGGTAGGCCCCGCAATCCTCGGTGTGGGCAGTACATAAGCGGCCCCAGGGTCATCGTAGAGCTAACTCACACCCTGCTGATGGTGGCTATTTTGACTGCGACCCAGACAAATGTCGCACAGAGATTTTTGGGATCAAGCTATATACGTGAGAGCAAAAGACCTGGTTGTATTAAGTGAGGTACAGAAAGTGTCACCTGGACAGAAAATACGGATTGTAGTGAGTGTAATGAACTGTGACACACAGAATGGTTCCACACTGCTGTGTGAAATGGATTTGTATCACTGAGCTAAAACTACAAAAAAACTATTTTTTTATATATATTTTTTTTTAGTTTTGTTTTTTTTTTGGAACGTGACGTGCAGAAACTATCGTAGAGCTAACTCACACCCTGCTGACGGAGGCTATTTTGACTGCGACCCAGACAAATGTCGCACAGAGATTTTTGTGATCAAGCTATATACATGAGAGCAAAAGACCTGGTTGGATTACGTGACGTACAGAAAATGTCACCTGGACAGAAAATACGGATTGTAGTGAGTGTACTGAACTGTGACACACAGAATGGTTCCACACTGCTGTGTGAAATTGATTTGTATCACTGAGATATAACAATAAAAAAAAAGGGGGTTATATATGGCGATAGCTGCACTACTAGTGCCAGACAGCCAGCCAGGAGACAAAAAAAAAAATTCTTGTAGCCCTTAGAAGGGCTGTTGGGTTCTTTGTGGGTGATTCCTGCCTAACAGAGAACTAAATGCAGGCCCTAACACTCTCCCTGAAACGCAGCAGCTCTATCCCTAACGACATCCAGTCGGCATCTGAGCTGAGCACCGCGGCCAGTCACTAGTATATTCCAGGGTCACCTGATCAGGCCAGCCAACCCCTGCTATCGACATGTAAGGGCCCCACGTGATGCTGGGTGTACCGCAGAGTCTCCTGGCTTGTGATTGGCTGAGTTTATAGGCACCAAAAATGCACGATGCGGAAGTTGCCATTTCCTCGAGCATGGCGAGATACTCGTCCGAGCAGCGAGCACTTACGAGTACCGTAATACTCGAACGAACACCAAGCTCGGACGAGTATGCTCGCTCATCTCTAATCATGACCATTAAAACTCAATGTGACCAAGGCAAGCCTGAGACGTGAAAGACCTCATGCATTATGTCTGACAGCATTTCTTTACTTCTTGGAAAGACATGTTATGAAAACTGTGATCTGCCATACAGAAGTTGTATCCGAGCCTGATCAGAAGGAAAGAATTTATGACGGCAACAGACGGGCTTGTATGAATAAGACTATTATCTGCTTATGAAGGGGGTCAGAGAGCTTGAGAAACGAAATGGATTTGAAGTTAATATTAAAATAGGGCTATGTGATAAAAAGCTATAATAATTTAGACGATCGTGCTGAATGTGGGGATTTGTGAGTTATCTCCAGAGTATTTCATATGTAAATTGTCATTAATTAAATGCGCCTTGTTGTTTTCTAAACTATTACTAAAAGTGCTGCATAAGGCTTTAGATTTTAATTTAAAGTTTCTGCTTTAAGACTTTTTAAAAGCAGCGGAGATGTGGGGAGGTTTTAGCAGACAGCTGTCAGGGATTAATACCTGATGCTTGGAGTATTTAGATTACTCCTCGCACTGATCAGCAGTCAGTTTTTCTTTTTTTTTCTCTTGAGTAAATCATATTTAAAAGCTTATTTTCTACAACCGACACAAACATTCCATTTACAGACACTTTTTGGTTTGATTCAACGCTAGACAAAATACTATCTGGAGGGAGGCGACTCTATTTAGTACCACATCTAGTGTAGACTTTTTTGTAAGGTTTTGAGTGAACTTGGTGATAAATAGTTTCTTTTTTTTTTAGAATTTAGCTTCTAATTTTTAGAACGTCAATCATATGAGAGACTTTGGTCCAAGTTTACAAGTAAGCTAAAGGGCTTTTCCGGGTGTTTTTTACTGATGACCTATCCTCTGAATAGGTCAACAATATCTGATCACTGGGGATTTGACACCCTGGACTCCCGCCAATCAGCTGTTTAAGAAGGCACCAACACTCACAGTAACGCCACGGCCTTCTCTCTGCTCATCAAGCACAGCGCCATACGTGGTACAGTGTCTGTGCTTGGTATCGCAGCTCAGACTTTTTCACTTCAATGGGACTGAACTGCACCTAGACCATGTGCCCGATGAACTTCACACAGCCTGGAAAAGGCTTCGGCACTACTGCAAGCGTTGTTACCTTCTCAAACAGCTGATCGACGGGGTGCCGGGTGTCGGACCCCCACCGATCAAATACCGATCATATCCAGAGAATAGGCCATCAGTAAAGAAAATACTTAAAAAAACCTTTAATCCCTTCAAGACCTAGAAAAATTTCATATTTTTTCGTTTTCCCCTCCTCATCTTCCAAGAGCCATAACTATTTTACTTTTCTGTTCACATAGCCGATAAAGGCTTTTTATGCCGGATAATTTGTGTTTTTTTATGGCACCATTTTAAAAAACTGCAATTCCACCATGGTTCTTTGGGTTTTGGCTTTATGGTGTACAATTAATGTGATACCAAATTGATATAGTTTTTATTGTGTTTTACTACTATTAATGCCTTTGAAAAAAAATTTTTTTGATGTTTAAACTGTATATATTTCTATTTCTATCTACAGATCTCAGATCTGGGTGAGTGTTTTGTTATTTTTTTTCTTCAGGGCGAGCTGTAGATTTTATTGGTACCATTTTAGTGGCACACAGATAGTTTACTATGACAGGCTTGAAGCCTTCTCAAGGACCCAGACTATCCAGACTATCATAGCAACTGATCAGAGCCCAACTTTAATTTTACCGTAGATCTCAAATCACAGGATACAACGAGCCCTCTCTGTCTAATCACTCTGCAACCACAGCATATGAGAGCTTAAATGACCGAGATTAGTGTTATCTCTGAGCCTGGTCATTGTGGCTGGATGTTAATTGTATTACACAGCTGCCGCCCGCTGCATCTGGAGTGGGCTCAGCTTATGATCCAGCTCCATACAACTCTCACGCCTCACTGAGTTTTTCATTGTGATAGTCTCTAATTATTAGGAAGACAGTAAACTTATCACAAAATGATAATGAGTTGTAATCTGTGAGGAAATCTGGCAGTAGGTGTTTAGTTTCTCTGCAGTGCCACCACAGGGGAAGCTAAGCATTACACAAATCAATAGGCTATCTATGGCATTAAGGATAGAAGAGGTCCTCCAAAGTGACATATGCTTTTTGTAACTGTTCTCTACACCAATTTCCATTTATATTGCTGCTTTATTCTGCTTAAGAGTCCAGGAGCCAACAACAGGACTCCTAAGCGTAACATTCTAAGTTACACTAAACCTTTTACCCACAAAACTGTATATCAATCTGCATAGCTCCTCCTGCTCTATATTTATCTGCCTACAGATTGCATTACATTAGCAAAGTAACAGGTTCCCCTTAAAGTCAGTGGAAAACTTAGAAACTGCTTAGCTTATTGAACTTGCAATTGTACCATTCTGTTGAGCTCAGGCCCTTCACCACAGTGCCATCTTTATCCCAGTGCAGCATCCAGGTATCTGATAAAGGTCACCAAGGCCGAAAACATTTATGTAATATGGGGATCTGCTTAATAAATAATGTATAATTTGCAAGTCAGCCTCCAGAGTGCAGAGTCTTTATATAATTGTCTTAATTGGTCTGGGACCCATCTGTAACACCCCAAAGATGGTGAGAAAGGTGACAGGTGCATCTTCCTTCAGAACTATTCCTGCCCAAGCCCTAATTTCCAGCTACAATTACTGAAAGATGCAGAATTTAGTAAACCCAGCGAATCCAGTGACTGACGGCAGTCATTCCAAGAGATGATCAGGATTGGAGAACACTCCAATCCCAACCATATTATTTGATGATTCTTTTATTTGGGAAGTAAATTAAGGTACTGTAGACAGCTAAATTGCAATGCCTGGACTTATAAAACTGTGTGGAAGTTAGCTAGCAAGTGGGAGTGAGTGTTGATCGCAAATTGGTGCACTGCGCTTGGGGACTTAGATAGAAGTTGAAGTATTGACACCTGCAGCAGTGAGTAGTGTTAAAATAGGGCAGCTGAGTATAGCCATTCCAATTCCAAATCCTCAAATCTATGATCATTTAGAGGACATGTGATATGCCTGCTAAGAATTGGAGACTCCAATGTAGAGCTATCATTGTCCATTGTGTTAGATTACTTCTCCAGAACCAGAGTGTGTTGCCAGGACAGAGTAAGTCGACTGCAACCAATATAGCCTTTAGTAACCATCAAGCCTGCTGCCTCTAAAAAGATTATTGTAACCCTTAAGTCAATTGCCTCTTGTGAAACTCTTGCAACCTCCAAGCTTCTGCTCCATAAGAATTCAGTATAAATGCTGGTCCAAAGTAACAGATGATTCATTCCATCACAATTAAGGGGGTATCTCATGACTAAAGCAAAACATGAATCAAACATAATATAGTCCATGACAATATATTTCTAACAAAGCTAGAACCAGCCCTGTACCTCACATGGATCCAGAAATCCCCCCAATCATTGCTCTGCTAGATTCATATCAAGCTGACAGCTTAAGGGGAGTGTGTATTCTGCTGCTGCTGCTGCTAAGAAGGCGTGTCCAGGCTCTTCCCATGACAACTGAGGAGGCAGTTGAAGGATGAAACTGAGCATGTGCAGCCATCTCAGTGAGCCGGTCAAAGAAATAAGAAAAATACCCAACAGCAAGTGGTGCTATACAGATACATTTTACTGAATGACGCAGTGGCTATACAAAATTTTTAATTACATGCAATTACAAAATAAATTCAGATCCAGGTGCTGGTTTGAAAACTGTATAATAATATTTGTGAGATGACCCCTTTAAGTGGGGAACTCACAGTATTCACTGGCTAAAAAGATCCTGGAGTAACATTTGACTGGGATCCCCCTTACAAATCTATGTACAGTATGTTATTTTGAAGTCAGTAGACATCATAGAGCACAGTTCTTCACTTGGGGACTGCTCTGTAAGATAGGCTCCCATTCTGGTAGACTAAGTCCATCTATGCATTACACGTAAAGCCATTTTTGGAATGGCTTCCATGTGCTAGAGAAATAAGTAGACAGAGCTGCCCCTCCCTTTTGATAAAAGCTTAATGTCAGTGGTCAGAGACGTTTGGCTTGCCAGATATGCCCACTTTGTTTTTTTTTAAAAGGGTTTATCTGTGGAGACAACCTCTTTAGACGAGATAGTTCATATCAAGACCACCCCTTTAAGACAAACCAATTGGGGCTGACCGAACAATATATTCCACATGCATGGAAAAGGGTAATCATCATGATACAGCCCTTTAAATCCTTCACTAGACTTCCCGAGTCCTTCTTTCCACATCTTCATTCAATACCATATTTAGAGATAGTTAAAAAAAAACACATTGAGTTTGATGGCTGCCGCTGTTTTAAATAAAACAATAAAAGAGATTTTTAAATTCATTGTTATGGTCTCCTTGTGATTTCATATTCTCCCCTTGCTGTGCAGTAACATAACCTGAACTAGCCGAGAAGCATCTTGATAGCTATTAGTCTATCGGTAAATCACTTTTATGTTGGGATGCTGAAATCTCCAGCCTTGATTCTTTGGAGCTTTCCGACTTTCTGCCATCGTCATTAATACTATATACATGATGCCTGTGACTGTTAATTTGATAATAACTTAGAAATACAGTATCTATTCTTTATGATGGACAGGCCAGGGAATGGTTATTGTGTAACGGCATCGCATGGAATCCTGATAGACTGAGAAGCGAACATCATTTTTACAGCCACAAAGAAGTTAAATCGGAAGACTTAAAGTTGGAAAGGTGAAATAAATTGAAACAGATATTATTGCTTCCAAACACTCTCAGAAATAATGGCACCTTGACATTTTATCAGTCAGTCATGCGGTCATTCACGGTGGTATCAGCCAAGGCTTGAAGGATTGAGCAGTAAAGAAAGGATTGTCAGCCATAAACATCGCTCAAAACCACGAAAGCCCAAATGAAAGCTTAAGTAATGGAGGACACAATACCCTTGATATTCCAACAATTACCTGCAACAACAGGCTCAGTTCGGAGCCGTGGACATTTTTTTAAAAGTCTTTACTTGTCAAAGCCAGATAACAAAAAAAAAAAAAAGAATTTCTGGAGGCCCGAGTGGGTGACATAAACGTACAGTAATAGACATAAATTTTCAATTCAGTTTATTATGCTAATATTAAAATCCGTCAATGGAGATATCACCAAAATTTTTATCTGCCAGTTAAAACCAAATATCAATACATATTCTTTTTTTTTTTCTAATCAAAATTTATTTTCTGATTGTAGCATCTTACCTGAGCTGTACTTAACAGCATTTAGAAAGAATTAAGAAAATTATTTTTAAGACACAATAGTCAGGAGGGGACCTCATTGACTTCTATGGGAGAGTCTTCGGGCATGCTCTGTGACCTGTGCAGAGGTCATAGTACAAGGGAAGAATAGATAAGATCTGACAATCCCCTATTGTGAATGGTGGATCCTGTCTTATCTAAACACAGAGGTGATATCATTACATGCAGGATTAGAATGACAGATAAGCAGATAACTACTCTAAAATGACCTGTACAGACCAAGAAATGGCACTTATTAATAGGCTTAAGGTTGTATTACACTGGGCGTTATTTCGACCAATAATCGCTAACCCACGTTCTTATGAACGCGTGCTTGCGATCATCTTGCAATCATTACACTGCCGCCGAATGCAAAATGCTTCATAGGGCAATTCAGATTTTTAAGCATGCTTAAAAATCAACGTTTGCAGGTTGCAGATCGAGCTGTCTAAGGTAACGTTCAAACCAGTTTTTTTTTGCTGGGACCGTCATGGATCAGCAAAAACGCTTTCGTCATAAAAATACAACCGTCTGCATCTGTTCTGAATAGATCCGTTGTATAATCTCTAAAATAGCCATGACAGACACATCTCTAAAACCATTGTAAGTCAATGGGGGACAGATCTGTTTTCTTTTGTGTCCTAGAAAATGGATCCATCACCACGGATCTGTCTTGCTCCACACCACCTCGTGGACAGAAAAACGCTGCTTGCAGTGTTATTCTGTCCACGATGGGGACGTAACCAAATGGAACGGAGTGCATTCTGGTGCATTCCATTTCGTTCAGTTAAAATCATTCATCTGAAGAGTCTTTAGTTTTCCTCTACAGAGTCAGCTGAATCTGCTCCTGGTTTGTCGGGAGTGTAACCTCAAATAAATAGGCAAATTTATGAGAAAGCTGTCTGACATCCCTGAAGAAGCTATAACTGTGACCATATTGGTTGTCCCTCTGCATTCAACTATATCACCATCCTCAGTGATACAGTTGAATACTGAGGCAAGCACGGCAGTATCTTGTGCTGCACTGTGATATTTGCTTCTGTTGACACAGTAGTTTTTGCAGCACTGTGGTACTTGGTTCTGCTGGGGCGGTATTTTGTGCAGCACTGCGGTATTGCTGACCTCACCTACTTTTGTTGTCTCTGCCTACTTATGCTGCCCCTACCTACTTGTGTTGCCCCACCTTCTGTCAATCTGGACCTGCCTATAATATGACCCCTACTGATCAATAGAATAGGCGAGTGCTGTATTCTACAATCTTCGATGAATCAATCGGCAGTGCGCATGCTTGCCCTGCTTCCCTGTCCACTTTGCGGCACCCTTGGGGTTCTGGATTGTGGTCTCAGTGGCAGATATAGGGGATATCTTCAAATTACTGGAATACCCCTTTAAAGGGGTATTCCGGTTACAGTAACTATAAATTATGTTTTAAACTAATTCATCATCAATAATTACATAATATAATGTCAATTTTACATATTTACCGTCCAGTAGTTATAAAAGTAGTTTTCTTCCTCTGCTACCCACTGTGTTACTCATAAGTTACCATGGCATCGACCTGTAGTTCTGAGCTTTTGTTAGGTCGAGCATGCTCAGTGTGTTGCTATCTATTCTCTGGCTAGAGAAGGGAAGATCAGGAGCCATGACACTCTCAGTGTGTTGCAGGCTCACACAGGAGCTAGACAAATGGATTGCAAGGTAAATTGAAGCTCTGGTTATATGTAAAGGTATGGGTTCTGGTTGGGTCACAGCTTGCAGCCTTAATGCACTTTTTCAAAAATCAAGTTACTTTACCGGAATACCCCTTTAAGGACTCCAGAGAACTTTTAAAGTAAGTTGGATAACCCCTTTAAGTATTGCTTATACTGTATGTACAGTGAAATCAGTGAATGTCTGCATAATATATGAATACGAGTGGTCCTCTAGAGCAAGATCTTCTGTGTAAAATGTTGCTACCCTGTAGACTGCCTCTATAGCCTCTATATGCCATGCAATAGTGCAAATCATGTCCGTCTTGAGTGAAACTTTACGTATCATGGATTATATCAAAGTGTAACACACAAACTCCACTAATAGACTAATAAAGCCTGCATGCTCTAGCACAAGGGCTGCAGAATATTAGATGTGCGAGCTCGGAAGTAAATATTCCATACACCGATACATACCGTAAAACATCTTACATGAAATTAGATACTGTGGCATATTTTATTTTAAGACTCTATAAAGGTGTGGACAGCGCCATATCCAGCGCCATCTAATTTTCACTTAAATTGTAGGTAAGGACCATTAAATGAGCAGATCACACGTGTGAATCAGAGCAACACGGTTTATCAGATCAATCTTAAATAGGTTTTATCCAGAGTTTTCCTTGCATCCAATAACAAATAAATGACTTTCTGCTCCTTTCCCTTTTATTGAAAGCAAAGTAAATGTGCAGAAGCGTTCATTCAGATCTCCCTCCAGGGAACAGGCAGGGAATTAAGATCTGTTAGCGAAAGCAACGGAAGGTTATGAGAAGAGACTGAAATTGTAGAAAACCAAATGACGTAACTATAAAAACAAGAGGGGGGCAAGGTACGGTATTTGGAATAAAGCACATATTTATTAGAGATTTTCATTCTAGGTCATGTTGTATCTAGACAAAATCAGAACCCAGTGTTAATGTTAGGGATCATGCACATGACCGTATGGATTTTGCGGTTTGCAAAAAGCATATCTGCAAAAAATACGGATGACATCTGTGTACATTCCATATTTTGTGGAATGGAACAGCTGGCCCCTAATAGAACAGTCTTATACTTGTCCGTAATGTGGACAATAATAGGACATGTTCTATTTTTGGCGGGAGAGACATATGGACATACAGAAACAGAATGCAAACGGAGTAACTTCCGTTTTTTTTTTTTTGCGGACCCTTTGAAATGAATGGTTCCGCGTATGGTCCGCAAAAAAAATGTAATGGACATGGAAACAAAATATGTTTATGTGCATGAACCCTTAAGTAGTGTCCCCAGTGCCCACCCAAGAGGTTGCCATTAAAAAACATTATCATCTGCAGGGGCAACCAGTGTCAGACGGGGTTTTTATTGGGCGCACCAGAAGAAATTATTCTGAGCTCCGACCTCCATCTAATTGCCTCAAAGGGGCACATTTATTAAGACTTGCATTTTAGACGCTGGTCTTAATAAGCCCTATACCTGGCGGTGGATCCGCCGGAGTTATGAAGAAGTACCGGCCTCTACATAACTTCGTTGGATCCACTGCTGCTTCTAAATGTAAGACAGCTTCCTCGCTATCTTATGTGTAGGCCACCTTCTACGCCTAAAACAGGTGTAGGAAATGGTAAATGAGATGGGCCTGCCAGCCCATCCTCTTCCCTGCCCACACCACGCCCACTTTTTTAACGTGCGGTGAAAAGTCGCAGAGCAGAGAAAAGTCGCAGATTGCGGCGCAAAGGACTTTTAAGGTCAATAACATTTAATGGGCTACTTGTGAATCATCCTATAGGAAACAGAATATAGTGAAAAGCAGGGGTGGGATTAAAATTTTTAACAACAGGTTCCGTACTCAACGGCGGATATGCGGCTTCATGACACATGTTTACATATACATCTCATATATGCAACACACATACACACAAATACACCATATACATGGTACACACACATAAATACACCACATATACCCTACACACACATACCACCCAACTTTTAAAAAACCTAAGGAGCTAAACTATGGAATGGAAGGGCTCATCTCCAGCTGCTAGCCGGATCTTTAATTTTAACAACCAGATCTGTAGATCCTGAGGGAACTGACTGAATCCCATGCCTGGTGAGAAGTGACTGGCTCTAAATGGGGTTGATTTCTGCTGGAAAATGGGGAGCCATTGTTGTGTTAGTTTGATGCCAGTGGTCCTTGTCTGCTAGCATCTCCTCTTTCCTTCCTAAGGGGCAAGGCTGCCAAAGTACTTATAATAGGTCTCACGTTAGGCCTATTCTGGTCTATTGCTCTAATAGGCCTCCTAACTGGATATTAAAGGGCCAGCGCCTAACTCCCTAAGCCAAATCAGTAACACCGTGAGTCCAAACCCACTGTTCTACAGTTAGAGCGTGGACATGACAAAAATACTCATGAGCCAGTCTTACCTAGAGGACATCTTTATGACATTGAAATTTGCTTAATTGGGGCAAGGAGTCCATGTTAATCTCGCAGTCTTCACTTTTCACCCCAGTGGCATTTCCCAGAATGGTGCCCTATAGATAGCAGCTATGACTAAATGTGCATTTATAGGCACCAACTGAGCAGGCAACTATCGGGAAGCAACTGTTCCTTCTCGATAACTGCCTTCTTGTAAGTGGAGGTAAAAAGCTGCATTTACCTAGAAACAACTGATGGTTACTCCAATTGCTCGTTCTCATACAGATTTATTGTTGCTGGGCAGCAGATCGTTGTTCAAACAGTACAATCTGCAGCCCAGAAATTATGATTTAGGTGTCTACATAAACGATGATTTCACCCAATGAACGAGCTTTCACCTCTGGCCTCTTAAAAGGTCAATGTACACACTCCTAAATCCTTCCCTAGCCAATGGCTAAGGGTCCCTGGGTATTTAAGACACCCTCTCTAGCAGGAGGTTGCCGCAGCTTTAGGTTGCCTGATTATCAGCAATGGTGTCTATTTTTCCTTGCACTTTCAAGTCCAAGTTCAGTTCAGTTAGTTTTTAAGTTAACCCAGTCTGCCTACCCTGTCTGTGCTCAAGTCAAGTCGCCAGCCTGCCTTCCTAATGTTTGCTTCTTCACTACTCCACCTGCAAGTCTTTCCTGTGTTAGCATTAACTGTGGATCTCTAAAAAAAGTTGCATTCTAGCCTTGGTGACTGTTCAGATTACACTTGTAGTTTTCCTTCATTTTTGGTGTGTCTTCTGACCTCTGAGCTTCTAGTATTTGCACCCGAGTTCCTGACCCTAGTTGGTCAGAAGCCAACTACACTGGGACTATTCCAGGAGGTAGCAGTCTAGTTGGTTCCCTGCAGCAAAGTTCAGATCCCTGTATAGGGATTAAAGGATGAATACCAGGGGTGCACCAAAATAACGCCCCTAGGGCTTAGCCCAAATCAAGCAGGTTAGTTGGCAAAGTGGTTTCCTACTAATGATCCGTAACAATTACCTCCAAGAGAAAGCACAACTGAATTTATCCATAAGTTAGAGGACTATAAAGGCTGTGCTGGACAGACAGTAAGGTAAATGCATTTTATTCCAATAGACTTTACTGCATGTGGTCAGGGTTGTGTTTCTGGTGCAAACCACACTTCTCAGCTGGACTGGACATCCTAATCTTTTGAAACTGCAGAAAGTTTGAGAGTAATTGGATGACTTTGTTTAATCTAAGTAGATTTCATGAATATTTAAAGAGAGACTTAAGAGTGGAACGTTGTACCGCTGACCCCTACTACGAAGCCTTCTGAAAAATGTTTATTGCTTACATTTGACAACATCAACTCTCATCATCTACTCAGTATCCATTCTCCTGCTCCTGTCCTCCTGTCATGTGTCCTGCCAACCATCCACTATCAAGGGTACCCCAGCCATCAACAGACAGAAGATCCCAAAGTTCAGGGTGGGATCCAAGGGGAAGAAGGGTTGCACACCTCCATTCACTGCCCGCACAACCTGAAGGAGTGTCGGAGTAGGAATCGCCACCATGAGGACTATGACCACCCTCGTTCCCTCACCAACCATTTCCATATTTTCCAACCCCATGCCTCCCTTGCGGGCCAGCACTTGAACATATTTTGTTGTATGTGGATTTTTCTTGGTACTATCCTGTGATTTTTGCCTGAACTAGTTTTACATTGGTGTTGTATATGATAGTTGGGGGCTGACCATTTGTTAATCTTGTAATTTATCAGAATGTTTTTGTGTGACATGTATGTATATTTTTAATGTGTTTTCTTAATAAAGACTCTGTTTTTAACCTTTGACTTTTGAGGTCAAGCACCTTTTTCTTGTTTTTGGTGGTGTGCTTGTGGTTTGGTGCATTGAGACCTATACAGTTGATGGGGGATTTTGCTCTGGGTTTAACATTTAGACTACCACACCATACATGTACAGCAGAAGTGCAGAGGTTGCTATAACTGTCAAATGTTTCAAGCAGCAGAGGCCCAGGGATAATGTCTTCAATCGGCAATAACACTGATTGCAGAAATTGAATCCTGGAGTGAAAAATAAAAATGCTAAAATGGAAAAATCCTCTGGGAACTCAATGGGTTACTATTTACCAATATTGCAGTTGATAAATTAGGGACAAGTAGGACCTGCCCATGGTAAAGACCCCCCACCCCCATTCATGCAGGACCACCCATTTATGGTTGGGATCTACATAAATACTGTCCATTTTTTGCATTTGCAGGCACTGTATCTGAAAATTAGGGATAGTACCTGCAAATTTAGGACTGTTGACAACTTTGTGACAAGCAGCCAGTGCTATAGAACCAACCATTAGGGAGTCTGTGACCTAAAATCAGTTTTAAATGAAACATTCCGGCATGCATTGTCGGTGACCTGAAACATAAACTTATTTATGCTAATTAGGTTTTAGGTGCGCCATAGGCCATACCATTCAGTGCACCATCGCTCTGCAGCTTTCACCACCCAGACAGTGTCATTGCTCTTGGATCTGAAATCTCACTACTGCATTGATTGCTCGAACTTTGGCACGTGTGCACTGTACAATATGAAGAGGCCAGTCCAGAACCAAAGGCGGTTGTGTACAGGCGCTAAAGTTTGAATGATCAGCGCAAGTGTGGGATATCAGATCAGAAGCCCTGTCAATGACAGCAGAGTGGTGATTAATCTGCAAAATCAGAATGACACTGTCTCTGCAAAAGACATTGGTCCTCCTCATTTCAAGCGACTCCTTTAAGCACCTATTAGCGGTAGCCCATTTCTCTAATAATTACGGGTCTCTGTAGTCTCTGGATTTATTTGATGTTTCAGTCTGAAGAGAATAACTTTAACTCAGAAATGCAAAAATGCATCCAATATGCTATGATATCACCAAAATGTGAACATCCAGAGACGTGCAGATCGTCTGTGACCTTGAGGAGAGGCTCCTGGTCCGTCCGCTCTTTGTCCCCATCTGTAAACCTTCTTTTTGGAACATTCAAAACATTTTTTTCATTAAAAAGCTTTTAGGTGTCCTGGTGGCCTGGCAGCAGCACTCTGTAACTATTACCGTCTGTGATGGATCGCAACATAGCTCATCGACCAAGCCAAGGCACTGAAACATTTTTCTCTCTCTCAGTAACAGGCCTTCGTATGGCCGGTACCTCCTGCCTCGAGAATTATCATCCATCAAATTTTCTATTCAGAACTCAGGCTTTCATTTCTTCCTAAATTAGTAAAAATTATTATTATTAATAATAACATGAAGAATAATTTTATTATTCCTTTTATTGGTATTATTATTATTATTATTATTATTATTATTATCCCATTTATTAGTTGGAAAGTTGAAGTGTGAAATTAATATATGCTGGAATACAGAAAACCTATTTTTAAAAAAAAAATTACAAAAATATTACATTAGACATGAGTTACTGTATCATAAATGTTTTCTAACAGGTTTTAGTCATCGTAAATGTGGAAAATCAGTGCAAAGCATACGTGAAGCCACAGGCGACATGACCATTTGAGTCTTAGAGCCATGTATTCATGGTCTTTAAAGGTGTTGTCCAAGAATGACATTTTTGTTTTTTTTAAATACCACCTCTTCCCCATCCTGCTCCCCACCACTCCATGGGTCTTCTGCCGACTTCGGTCCTACATGTAAACTTCCATCATGGATGGGGTCAAGTGCTCTGCTGCACCCAGTGATTAGCCACAGTGGTGACATCTCCCCAAGCAGCATATGACCACAGTGACATTCCGCTCGAGGACACATCAATGCTGAGGCCAGCCATGGGCTGCAGTGAGAACGTAAGTATGCTGTCCCTTCACAAGTTTGGCTGGGAGGGGATGGTATTTATAAAACATGTCAATCCCGGACAACCCCTTTAAAGTTTAAAGGGGTTGTGTTACGAAACATGCTGTATTCTACATTTTTTTAAAACCAGCACCTGGATCTGAATACTTTTGTAATTGCATGTAATTAAAAATTTTGTATAGCCAGTGAGTTATTTAATACAATGTATCTGTATAGCGCCACCTGCTGTTTGTTATTTTCCTTATTTTTTATCCGTCCCACTGAGATGGTCGAACATGCTCAGTTTATATCTAAAGAAAAAGGAAAAAGTCTGGTACCGTGTTAGCCAATAGAAAACTAGTTTAGTGCTCACATTAAGAGAAACAAAATAAGAGTATTGCAGGTTTGATACATTTTAATAGCTAACAAAAATAGAAGTAAGTACGCCTGATGAAGGGACTGGTGATGTCCCGAAAGCTCGCTATGTAACATCATTACTTCTATACTTCTGCAATACTCTTATTTTGTTTCTCTTAATGAGAGCACTAAACCAGTTTATATCTTTAACTGCCACCAGCCATATGTACAGGGCTGGTGCTAGCTTTGATAGGAAGGTATTGTCACATACTATATGATGTTTGATTTTCATTTTTTATATCAATCATGGGAGAACCCCTTTAAGTTCAGGACTGGTATTAAAATAAAATAAAGAAACAAAAAACAAGAAGATATAGAAATTATGATTGTGTAAGGGAGGTAGCCTACTTATTCTCCCCCTTTATGTAAAATTCGGTTAGCATTACTTTAATGGTGCAGCCAATGGTAGAAAGGATTTTGCCTTGTTTCCTCAGCAGTATCCGCATCATTTATCTTTTGCATTGCAACTACACTGCAGTCAAAATCCAGTACCCGCTGCAGTACCCATTCACTTCAAGGGGGCTGAGCATGCCCCAAGGCCACGTGACTTATAGTCGTGATACTACAACGAGCCTGCCTTCTCAAACACCTGATCATCAGGGGTCCAGGTCTTGGACTCCTGCCAATCAGATGCTGATGACCTAGATAGATCACCAGTAAGAAGAAGGTGGACCAGTGGCTTACATAGAAAAGTAAGGGCCCCAGGATCAAACCAGGCCCCCACACAGGACAGAAGGGTTTCTGCCTAAACCCCTTTCAATTACCCTTGGGCCATTTTTCCGCTGCCTCATTTGCTAAAAGTTGTTCCTTTAGAGGGTAGAGTCCTAACCAAGTTTTCACCTCCAGTAGAAGAGGCGATGATCCCAACTAAGACTGGGCCCCTTCTTGTCCTGGTCCCCATAGCAGTCGCATGGTCTGCCGCTATGGTAGTTACGCCCCTGAGGTGGACAACCCCTTTACCATAAGTTTTAGCATTCAATGAATTAAATCCAAAAGACAATAATGGAATTTCCAGTACTTCATTGCTCACATAACCATGTTTACAAAAAAAAAACACAAAAATTAAAATAAAAAAACGGAACTGCAACACCAAGTGGTTGTCTCTGTAGAAAATCTGACAACCTTGTAGAGCATTGTTGAAGAGCATTTCTGAATGTCTTCTTCAAGGGTGTTGTCAACTAGTCCGCTGGCCAGACATAACTCCTCCACCTCTGTTTTCTCTTTGAGTCTTCCTTGTCTCTAATTCCCCATTAGTCTGAATTTAAAATATTTTTCCAAGATTTTACTATTGATGCAATATCATGGAGATCCAACACCTGGGGCCCCCTGCCAATCAGCTGTTTGAGAAAGTATTGTCTAGGCCTTCTATCAGCTTTTCCTCGGTCATTGACGACGACATTGGTCACATGGCCTAAGAGCGGCTCAGCCCCATAGAAGTGAAAGGAGCTGCGCAAGATGCCAAGCACAGGTGGTGTACAACGTACGGTGCTGTGCTTGGCAAGCACAGAGAAGGCCACAGCACTCACAGGAGCACTGGTGACTTCTCAAAAAGCTGATTGGTGGGGTTCCTGGGTGTCTGATCTCCACTGATCAGATACTGATGACCTTTCGTGACGATAGATCATCAGTAGTAAAATCTTAGAAAACCCTTTTAATGTTCCCTGTTACTGCTATTGGTCCTTTGGATCTCTACAAAATAATAGTTCCAGGCACTCTCTGTAGTGGACTTTGCAAATACATGGACTTCAAGAAGCTTCATCTGAATGGTGGTTGTCCTCTCTAGCGTCTACTAGTACAGTTTTGTCATTGGTGCCTACCGTTACAGATTGTTGTCGCTGCTGCTACCGCCATGGGACTGATCTGTAGTTGTCTCCTATTCAGTTTACTTGAAGCAGACACTCACAGATTGCCCTCTAGTGGTGGGATCGGGAAGCCAGGCCTTTCTAAAAGCAACAGAATGGGTTTTTAGCATTCCTAGAACAGAATGCCAGAGGACGGGCACTTTGATGGACATTCACCTTATGCTGAAATCTGTCTTGAAATAATTTGAAATTAAATGAACTAATTAAGATTATTTTAGAACAAACATGTCAAAAATTCAGATGTCACCAGGATGCTCTGGATTTGGTAATGTATGAGATAAACACCCTTCTTCCAACTCTACACAATGTACAGCAGGTGAATCTGTCTAAATATAGAGTAAATAGCACAGAGAGACAGACGGCAGCAGACAGGAGGTCAGCGTTGTATCGGAGACAAGGAACGTGCGATCTCATTAACTGCCACCGTGTTTTGACAATAGCAATTATTCTGATTTCAATGAAGTTTTCTAATAATGAGAAACTTTATCAACTTCACAGCTGATAACATACAAAGCCAGCCAATTATCCATAGTAAAAAGTCACATAGTTGACATGTACATTAAGCAAGTTGCTTAACCCTTTCCTTAGCAAGTATGTCTTATAGTATTCAAAAGTTTTTTTAAAAATTACAGATTTTTTTTCAAGTTTTTTTTTTAATAAACATTAGAGATCAGTGAAGTTTAGTAAAATTCAATTTACATAGCACCTCACCCCCTTGACAGTGACCTCCACAGGGGCCCGCCCCCTTAAGTGACCTCTATAGCACCCACCCCTTAACTTTGAACATAGGTTACAGTCCCCTTAACTGACCTCCACCATTCCTGGCCCCCTTGACAGAGACCTCCACAGCGACTGCCCCTTTAACAGTGACCTCACAGTACCCCGCTGCCCCTTTAATAGTGTCCTCCACAGTCCCCCCTCCCTTAACAGTGACCTCCACAGCAGAGAGACAGCAGAATTACCAGCTACAACCAGCTTTTGCTGACCTTGCTGTGAAGTGAAGGAAAACGGGCCAAAGGCATCCTTATTATCAACCAACCATCACTATGTAAGTATCAACTAAGTGCTGAATCATCACCAATCCACCTGCCACCATACACCATACTGCAGTAAAGAAGCCTTTGTAATGGAGAGTCTGGAGAGCCACTTGTATGGACATATAAAAGACTGCTAAATCTAGAAGTGAATAAAATAGGAAGAAACCTCACCCACGCTGTTTTCAGATTTACTACTGAAAGAATCTTGCAGAAATCTTACTCTAAAACAGTAATTTCTTCTAGATTGTATCTATTTTGCTGACAAAGAAGTGAGGCTCAGCCAAAGGGAAAGGGCCTTCCTGGTCTCCTGTAGGAGACAGAGGAGTAGAAAAGGGCTCCTTCTGTAATGGGTTGACATACAGCCAGACCACAGACGGATTTGGGAGAAGGAGGATTACTTTTCTCCTGGGACAAATATAGAAGAATTATATATATGTAATGTGACCTTCTTTACTTTCCTTAAAAGGGTTGTGGCACAAGCTTAAAAAAAAAGATTTGGGGGTACTATGTCATCAGATGTCTACACTATATGTGAAGCCAGACAGTGGTTGTATTGTGAATTGTGGTCTATCCACAGGAGTCAGTATTGGGCCCTATTCTCTTCAATATATTTATTAATGATCTTGTAGAAGGTTTGCACAGTAAAATATCAATTTTTGCAGATGACACTAAACTGTGTAAAGTAATTAACACAGAAGAGGACAGTACACTGCTACAGATGGATCTGGATAGACTGGAGGCTTGGGCAGAGAAGTGACAGATGAGGTTTAACACTGACAAATGTAAGGTTATGCACATAGGAAGGAACAATGCAAGTCACCAGTACATACTAAACGGTAAAACACTGGTTAACACTGACATGGAAAAGGACCTAGGAATTTTAGTGAACAGCAAACTAAGCTGTAGAAACCAGTGTCAGACAGCTGTCGCCAAGGCCAATAAGATAATGGGTTGCATCAAAAGAGGCATAGATGCTCGTGATAAGAACATAGTCCTGCCACTTTACAAATCACTAGTCAGACCACACATGGAGTACTGTGTACAGTTCTGGGCTCCTGTGAACAAGGCAGACATAGCAGAGCTGGAGAGGGTTCAGAGGAGGGCAACTAAAGTAATAACTGGAATGGGTGGACTACAGTACCCAGAAAGATTATCAAAATTAGGGTTATTCACTTTAGAAAAAGACGACTGAGGGGAGATCTAATAACTATGTATAAATATATCAGGGGTCAGTACAGAGATCTCTCCCATCATCTATTTATCCCCAGGACTGTGACTGTGACGAGGGGACATCCTCTGCGCCTGGAGGAAAGAAGGTTTGTACACAAACATAGAAGAGGATTCTTTACGGTAAGAGCAGTGAGACTATGGAACTCTCTGCCTGAGGAGGTGGTGATGGTAAGTTCACTAAAAGAGTCCAAGAAGGGCCTGGATGTATTTCTGGAGTGTAATAATATTACAGGTTATAGCTACTAGAGATGGGTTGTTGATCCAGGGAGTTGTTCTGATTACCTGATTGGAGTCGGGAAGGAATTTTTTCCCCTAAAGTGAGGAAAATTGGTTTCTACCTCACAGAGGTTTCTTGCCTTCCTCTGGATCAACTTGCAGGATAACAGGCCGAACTGGATGGACAGATGTCTGTTTTCAGCATTATAAACTATGTTACTACGTTATGTTACTATGTAACAGTTTTGCTAGCATTTCGCAATATTGTATCAAATTAGTTTCATATGAAAATGAAATCCTTAACCAAATTTGAGCCAAGATAATGGTTTTGACTGCAATATAAGAAAACATTAGATCAAACTAAGAAGAAGACTAAGAGAGAATTTGCTGGAATGTTTTGTGAATGCATTTTCCACACTGGTTTATATTTTCTAGTCCCTCAGTAAGGGAACATTCACACAACTGTATCCGTTTTGTGGTCCACAAGTCGTGGATTCATAAAATACAGGTACGGCCTATATGCATCCTGCACTTTTCGCGGGCCCTGTTGAAAGAATAGGGCAGGTTCTATAATTTGAGGGTCAGCCACACGAACATGGACAGCACAGCCACAGAGAAATGAATGGATCCGTGTATGATCTGCAAAAAATGCAGATTGGACACAGACCGAAAATATGTTTGTGTAAATCATGGGTGGTTATGGACACAGCAATACCAAATATGTAGAGGAGATTTTATTTTTGCAATTTTGGAAAGCATTTTTTGGGAATTTTTTTATTTAATATTTTTTTTACTTTTTTTAACCATTTAATAGTCCCACAAGGGATCTATACTAAGCAATCTTCTGATCGCTTCTAAAATACATTACACTATTCTTATAGTGCCATGTATTTTAACCCTTTCATGACCGGACCTATAAAAGGCCTGAATGTCCAGGCAACTTTTTGTGATTTGGGCACATGGTGGCTTAGTGACCCTAATTTTTTTTTTCGTTTGAATACGAAAATAATTTTTGCTATTTTTTTTACTTGACACTTAGGACTTATTATTAGAATGTTTTTTTAAAGATATTTTATATTTTTTTAGGTTTAATTTAGACAAAAAAACGCTAATTCTTATTAAAAAAAAGGATTTTTTTTTAATTATAGATTTTTTTTTAAAATATTAAAACTGACACACAAATTAATTATTGCAATGGGTTCCCTATTTGATGACGATCATTTTGATATATAGCATGTATAGATTTTATTTGACGGGCGACTATGGTGACTGTTTACATTGGCGACTGCGTGTTTAATTTTTTTTTTTTTACACTTTTTTTTGTTTGTTTTTAATTTATTTTTTTACTTATATATTAATTTATTTTTGACAACTAATATGTCCCCCAGGAGGTCATTAAAAGACCTCTGGAGGACTGACTTTTTTTTTTTTCTTTTTTTTACACTTTTTTTTCCCACTGTTTCCACTGTAACTGGGGCATCCACAGGAGCCCCAGTTACAGGGGAAAACAGCCCCCTGGGGCTCATTACACACAGGCAGAGCTGATCAGGGTCTCCTTAGACCCTGCAGCACTGCCCCTGCCCCCGAGACACCCGGCGGTCACGTGACCGCCGGGGTCTAACACAGGAAGCGGCGCTGCGCTTCATTCCTCCTGCGCCGGCTGAGCAGGTAAGGCTCTCCTCCGGCTTAGGAGAAGACAGAAGCGGTAATAAACCGCTCCTGTTTCTCCTCAGGGTCCCCGCTCTGTCTGTGAGCCGGGACCCGACCTGCTCCTGCTAGATTGCAGGAGCAGCCAGCTTTAATCCAGCGCTGATCAGCGCTGGGATTAAAGGGGCCGCCTGCACGTCTATATACGTGCTATCTGCACGGGGCATGTGCAGATAGGACGTATATAGCCGTATGGCGGTCGTGAAGGGGTTAATGTCAGTGCTAATCACTCTCTGGCACAGCCTGCTGGGATGCACTCAAGGCAGGTCCGGGGCCTTAAGTATGGCCTGGCCTGCCAGCACTGACATAGACACACCGCAATCTCATCTGTGGGGTTCTCATGATATTAAAGACTGGGGACATCAGCTATTTTGAGCAGCATTGCATTGGCTGGCTTAACTAGTCTTAACTTACACCCTGAAAAGAAAAGAGAGAAAGTTGTTAGATATTACTACGATTTTACTATTAGCAATATTGTTATTATTAACATAAAAAATGGAACGCTGCAGCATAACACATCAATATTAAAAACATATATATATACAAATATATATATGTAAAGCACGTAAAAATAAAAGAAAGAAAATCATACAAAATAATTGTTCATTGTTCTGCCATTTGAAAAAAATAAAGTATAGCCGACATAAAGAACAGCAGGATGGTTTCGAAATAAAAGAATTGATGTATCGCATTGTGCACCAAGAAAAACTATTTTAAAACGTTTATTTATAGTTGAACAATATTGCGGTCGGCAAGATAAAGGCCATAAAGCAAAAGGAAAGACAAAGAATAATTACGAGAGTTATACGTAATGGAAGATAAAGGCGAGAGCGGGCTAGAGCACAAAGTCTCCCGGTCACGAAAGCTTCTGATGATGAAAGTCCATCGATACAGCATCTGCCCACTAACCATAAGCTTTTTTTCCAAGCACACACTCCATTGTTGACTTGATACAAATCATAGGCTTTTATAACAAAGTATCCATCATGGCAGGTGAAGTTCTTATGGTCGCATTAGTCTCTCTTTGAAACCCTAAAGAAATAAGTGAGAACATGCCAATAATTTCAGCTTTTTGTCTCTGGGTAGTTTTCCCGCAGTAGAGTTTAGGCTATTTATTCTTGGGCACCATAAACCTGAGTCTCTTTTTTTTTTTTTTTTTTTACTAGGAGGAATGTTTTATGGCCATTGCTAGCTTCCCAATATCCCAGCCGGGGCCTCACACAGAATGGAGAAGCTGTGATTTCATTCCATTCCGACAAATAATAATAATGGATACGTAGAGTCTCATTATCATAGTCAATAGGACTTTTAATGACTCTGAATCACAAGTTTGGTCGCGGATTCTCGTAGGGATTCTTGTAATATACGTTAAACATAACATTTCTCGTCTTGTTTTTCATGTCGTAGATAAAAATGGATAGAGCATGGTTGTACGGTGGGGCATTGAATTGCTTAATGAGATATTATTTTAATTTTTCATTCAATTAAAATGTAATGGTATCATGGTGAGAAGAAGAGGCAACTAACGGTTTAAGCCAAAAAACACATGTAAACAAATAAAATATTTTTATAAGGGATATAATGACTATCGGAGCCCTACAAAGAGTGAAATTACAATAATTCAGCACTACTAGGATAATAATGGGGAATTTCCAGGTATGTGCTATGAGGAAGGGAACGCCATCATAATGTGACCAATGTGAAGACAAAATTCTCATTGTTCCCCCACACACAACCCAGCTTTGCCAAGGCCACATATGTGTTAACATTGACCCTCAGTTCTACAGATGTGGTTTATCAATCAATTTATTCTTGGTTTATCAATTTGTCTGTAATTATGTTCCTCTTTGTGTCTACATCACTGGAAAGAATATCCTTTTTCTTCACCCTAAATACATGTGTTAGGCAATACAATGTGGTAGAAGTTAAAGGGATGTTCCAGTCATAGGCAATTACTACAACTGGATAGATGATAACTGGTAGATCACTAGGATAGGGTTCCCGTGCCCCCTTTTTGAATGGAGTGGTGCGTCCATCATGCACACTGCCACTCTATTCAAAGTCTATCGGAATAATGAAGATAGCGCTCATCTATCTCTGTTAGCCCCATAGATTTTGAATGGCACAGGAGCACACAGGTTTCAAACAGGGGACATGAGACCCTCGTGACTGGTGGTGTTCCCAGCAGATGGACCCCTACCAATGTAGCATTTAGCAATTATCCAATGGACAAGTGATCATTTTTTAAGGCTAGAGTACTACGTTAAGCGCCTGTCCCTGCTTTATTCAGACAATGCTTTCTCACACTTTCACCCCAAACCTTGTATCTAAGAGGTAGCATAGTAAAGACAAGGAGAATGTTGCACAGGAGCACACAGGCTTTACCGACCCTACATTCAAACAGGGGACATGAGACCCTGGTGATTAGTGGTGTTCTCAGCAGTTGAACCCCCACCCAATGTAGCAGTTATCAATTATCCAATGGACAAGTGAGCATTTTTTAAGGCAAGAGTACTACGTTAAGCTCCTGTCCCTGCTTTATTCAGACAATGCTTTGGCACAGTTTCACCCCAAACCTTGGATCTAAGAGGGAGCAGGGTGAAGACAAGGGGAATGTTAACAACCAGTTGATAGATTAGGACAAAAGCTTACTGTTTAACGAATATTACAATAGCTAACTGAAAGGTAGTAGTGGATATAGACATGGCGTGGCAGGGCAGTGGTGGAAATAGGGGGTCTCATGTTTTTGGAAAAGCCGATGGCCTTTGATCTACTTAATCCACTAGTGATAACAATACTAGGATTGGACCAAAGTTATTCTGATGTTCCCAAAAGGGCATTGACTGCAGCCAATGAATACGTATAGTGTTGAGTTACCCTTGGAACTGACTTCGTAGTTTCACTCATACCCATAGTCATTCTCCATTGTATTTTATCTCTTCATTGGTGATTGGAATTATTTTTTGCCAATGAAAGCTCTTGTGTTCTTCTTGGCTAGGAGCAGTATAATGGCAAAGCCTTATAATGTTCTACATTATAGAATCATCAATAGGGTCTCACCTTAGATGTCCTCAAACTGCTGCATTCAAGGACATTGATGGCAGCCAAGCCAACAAATGTCTACTAGTGTGGCCTTGGATACTGTATGGAGAGAACAGTTACGCTAATGTTTATGTACATATTTATAATGATCGATCCCGCACAGGGAACTTCTGAATTTGACGGGGGTTTTCTTGTTTTTTTTTTTACAAAGGTACTAAAGCATATCTTTTATAGGTAAATATATTAGCCTATGTTGGGTAATCCAGCATTCATAAGCCTTCACTATCAATTATGACATTATGAAAAGGGGACCAACAAACAGGTGGTAAATCCACCAAGAAGCAGATCCTAAGTGATTTTGTTCTTCATTCTTTACAGAAGTATGGACTTTACCAGAGAAAAATCCCCAAGTCATTATTCTAATATAGTCACTGTAAGCAGCAGCTGGTGTGCAGACAGGTTGGAAAGCACGAACGCAACACCAAGACTAGAGACAGACACATAATAGTGTTCGATTAGTATAGCAAACCATCAGTCCCTTAGATTTTGAATAAAATGGCAGCATGTACTGTATGGTGAACTGCTATCCCGTTTAATAGCACTATTTCAATTTGTCATGCATCATCCATCTAAGATGCTTGGTGTTTCAAGCATGCTCACCATCAAAGTGGCCTGCACCAGTTAGGACTAGAGGAGGCCACCACAATGTAAGTGTCTGACATCTCATTATACAGTACAGACCAAAAGTTTGGACACACCTTCTCATTCAAAGAGTTTTCTGTATTTTCATGACTATGAAAATTGTAGATTCACACTGAAGGCATTAAAACTATGAATTAACACATGTGGAATAATATGCTTAACAAAAAAGTGCGAAACAACTGAAAATATGTTTTACATTCTAGGTTCTTCAAAGTAGCCACCTTTTGCTTCGATTACTGCTTTGCACACTCTTGGCATTCTCTTGATGAGCTTCAAGAGGTAGTCACCTGAAATGGTTTTCACTTCACAGGTGTGCCCTGTCAGGTTTAATAAGTGGGATTTCTTGCCTTATAAATGGGGTTGGGACCATGAGTTGTGTTGGGCAGAAGTCAGGTGAATACACAGCACAGTCCTACTAAATAGACTGTTAGAATTTGTATTATAGCAAGAAAAAAGCAGCTAAGTAAAGAAAAACGAGTGGCCATCATTACTTTAAGAAATGAAGGTCAGTCAGTCTGAAAAATTGGGAAAACTTTGAAAGTGTCCTCAAGTGCAGTCGCAAAAACCATCAAGCACTACAAAGAAACTGGCTCACATGAGGACCGCCCCAGGAAAGGAAGACCAAGAGTCACCTCTGCTGTGGAGGATAAGTTTATCCGAGTCACCAGCCTCAGAAATCGCAGGTTAACAGCAGCTCAGATTAGAGAGCAGGTCAATGCCACACAGAGTTCTAGCAGCAGACACATCTCTACAACAATGTTAAGAGAAGACTGTGTGCAGCAGGCTTCATGGTAAAATAGCTGCTAGGAAACCACTGCTAAGGACAGGCAACAAGCAGAAGAGACTTGTTTGGGCTAAAGAACACAAGGAATGGACATTAGACCAGTTGAAATCTCTTGCTTTGGTCTGATGAGTCCAAATTTGAGATCTTTGGTTCCAACCACCGTGTCTTTGTGCGACGCAGAAAAGGTGAAACAGATGGACTCTACATGCCTGGTTCCCACCGTGAAGCATGGAGGAGGAGGTGTGATGGTGTGGGGGTGCTTTGCTGGTGACACTGTTGGGGATTTATTCAAAATTGAAGGCATACTGAACCAGCATGGCTACCACAGCATCTTGCAGCGGCATGCTATTCCATCTGGTTTGCGTTTAGTTGGACCATCATTTATTTATCAACAGGACAATGACCCCAACACACCTCCAGGCTGTGTAAGGGCTATTTGACCAAGAAGGAGAGTGATGGGGTGCTACGCCAGATGACCTGGCCTCCACAGTCACCAGACCTGAACCCAATCAAGATGGTTTGGGGTGAGCTGGACCGCAGAGTGAAGGCAAAAGGGCCAACAAGTGCTAAGCATCTCTGGGAACTCCTTCAAGACTGTTGGAATACCATTTCAGGTGACTACCTCTTGAAGCTCATCAAGAGAATGCCAAGAGTGTGCAAAGCAGTAATCAAAGCAAAAGGCGGCTACTTTGAAGAACCTAGAATATAAGATATATTTTCAGTTGTTTCACACTTTTTTGTTAAGTATATAATTCCACATGTGTTAATTCATAGTTTTGATGCCTTCAGTGTGAATCTACAATTTTCATTGTCATGAAAATACAGAAAACTCTTTGAATGAGAAGGTGTGTCCAAACTTTTGGTCTGTACTGTACATCACTTTAGATTTTGCTTCTAGCATTAGGGTGACCGGCAGCAGCTAAGCATAGGACACGTTGCCACGAGGTAAGTGTTCGACATCTCATTATACATTACGTAAGATTCTGATTCTGGCATTAGGGTAGACAGCAGCAGTAAGGCATAGGGGATGTCTCCACAAGGTAATT
Source organism: Rhinella marina (assembly GCA_900303285.1). NCBI lineage: Eukaryota > Metazoa > Chordata > Amphibia > Anura > Bufonidae > Rhinella > Rhinella marina. The sequence goes on along the minus strand of ONZH01005712.1, from coordinate 628 downwards.
GTACTCCACCTTATCATGCATCACTTTAGAGCGGTCAGCAGCAGCTAGGCATAGCGGATGTCGTCACAAGGTATGGCATCTCATCACACGTGACTTTAGATTCTGCATTAGGGTGGCTGGCAGTCTACATCTACAGTAGGTGTAGAAGATGTCACCGCAAAGTAAATGTACAACTTGTAACCATATATAACTTTAGATTCTGCTTCTAGCATTCGGGTGGCTGGATGGAGCTAGGCAAAGGGGACATCGACACAAGGTAAGTGTATGGCATCTCATCATACATCACTTTAGATTCTGCTTCTAGCATTAGGGTGGCCAGCAGTAGATACAGTGCCTTGCGAAAGTATTCGTCCCCCTGGAACTTTTCAACTTTTGCCACATTTCATTCAAATAAAAGGATATAACATTTTAAATTTTTGGTAAAGAATCAACAACAAGTGGGTCTCAGTTGTGAAGTGGAACAAAATTTATTGGATCATTTAAACTTTTTTTGTAATAATAAAACTGAAAAGTGGGGCGTGCAAAATTATTCGGCCCATTTACTTTCAGTTCAGAAAACTCACTCCAGAAGTTCATTGAGGATCTCTGAATGATCCAATGTTGTCTAAATGACTGATGAAGATAAATA
>ONZH01005711.1:0-35393 GCA_900303285.1 Rhinella marina | reverse complement strand
CAGTACCCTGACCATGTTCAAGCGATAATGCTATGGACGTACTGCACCCAAGGAGGTGGTCCCACGTCGCTTATGGAGGGAAGTAACACTACGATCTGTACAGTACCCAGCGGAGGAATAAGCACGCCGCTAAGGAAGGCTGGAATGCCACCGGCCGGCAGGAACAAGTGGAAGTATCAGGACTCCTTCATGAGGGAGGTAGAAGCACAGACCATACAGCGACCAGTAGCAATGACATTACGCCACCTAGGAAGGTAGGGTAATGTAATGGCCAGTATGCCTGGCAGAAAGAGTATACCAGCATAGATTGAGAACAATGGCACAGGCTGTACTGTATCCAGTGCCGGACAATTACCGGTCCTTAGAAGGAGGGAATGGGATGGGCCACACAACACCCAGTGAAGGGACACCAACTCCGCCTAGGAGAAAAAGGATAATCACCGCACCTGAGAGAAAAAGGGGGATGGTACAGACTGTATATATTCAGTAGAAACACAATCACTATCGTGAAGGTACGAGAACGAAATGGTACGAGACGAAAGGTGTCCAGTACAAGAGCAATCACTTCCCATCATGGAAAGGACGTGCTTTAGGTCGCACCGTATCCCATACAGGTGCAATTACTCTGCCATAGTGAGGAGGGTATTGCTATAGGCTGTGTGGCTCCAGGATGAGCGCAATCACTGCACCAAAAAGGAAGGTACTCCTCCTGGAAGGAGGGCAATGTTACAGGTTGTGTAGAATCCCACCAGTACTCTGCCATAGGGAAGAGAGTAACGCTACAACCCGCAAAGAACCCAGTACAAGCGCAACCACTCCGCCTTGGAGGTTACAGATTACACGGTAGTCAGGGTCAAGGCGAGTATTCCACCTGTGGGAAGGGGGTAGTGGTACAGGCCGTACAGTCTCCAGTAGAAGTGCAATTACCCCGCCTTTGGAAGAGGGTAATGCTACAGGCTGTATGTTATCTAGTGCAGATGCAATTACTCCGCCAGTAGGAGGGTAACGCTATAGGCTGTACAGTATCCAGTGCAGATGCAATTACTCCGCCAGCAGTAGGAGGGTAATGCTATAGGCTGTACAGTATCCAGTGCAGATGCAATTACTCCGCCAGCAGAAGGAGGGTAATGCTATAGGCTGTACAGTATTCAGTGCAGAGCAAATTACTCAGCCAGCAGTAGGAGGGTAATGCTACATGCTGTACAGTATCCCGTGCAGATATAATTACTCCGCCAGCAGTAGGAGGGAAATGCTACATGCTGTACAGTATCCAGTGCAAGAACTCCGTTCACAGAACGAGGGTAATGCTATAGGCTGAACAGTAGCCAGTGCAAGAACACCGTCCTTAGGAGGAAGGCAAACATACAGTATCCAGTGCCTACAAGCAATACAGTAGGCAGGGCCAGGGCAAATACTCCACATTTAGTAGGAGGGTAGCGCTATGGGTTATACAGTAGCAAGTGCCATTACTCCTCTATGGAAAGGGGGTAACGCTGTATGCCATACCAAATGCACCGAGTCTGCTAGGATTCCGCCCATGGAAACGCAGATTCCATGGTATGCCAAGGAACAGTACACAAGTAGTGGAAGGCAAGAAATTCACCAACGGATTGCGTGGAACCAGGTCCAGAGGGCAATGTAGTGATGAGGATATACTATATACATATACACATACATACACAGTCCTTTTGTTTTTTCTTTTTTATTATTATTATTTTTTTTATTATTATTATTTTTATTCATTTATTTATTTTCTTTATTTTTTTTTTTTTCTTAGAAGCTAGGCATGGTAAGTGGGGATTAAATCCGCAGCCATCCGAAAACCACCAGCGCTATGGAGGCACGGAATAGCGCTTCCCCACATTAGAAACGGAGGTAAGAAGGGGTTAACAGGAGACGGGGTGGCGCAGGGGTAGGAGGTAGAGATCAGGCAGGGGCGCGAAGTTTTCGCACTTTGAAGCAAAAAACCCCGCCCCCCCCCCAGCACAGGGGGCGGTGGGACCTAGAAGGCCGCAAAGCCGGGGCCTCGGGTACAGGGGAGGCCGACCGGAAGAAATTCCGGCTGGGGGCCCGTGACGCAGCAGGAGCGGGCGAAGGATGTCTGGAGCAACGGCAGCCGGGAACTACAGAGACAGCGGAGCGCGAGGGGGGCCGAGAAGACAGAGAGCGGAGGCACAGAGTAAGACTCCCAGGGAGCCATAGTACCATCCACCGCAGCGAGCCCAGAAGAACTCCTTGCCCGCAAGCCGCCGGAGTCACTACAATCGTGGTGTGGGATGGGGAGTGGTGTAAAGACCGGGGATGGTATGCCGACCAGCAACTATGTCGGACGCCATATGTGTACCACAGGGGTGCGAGTGGGGAGGACGTAAGGAACATACTTACCCCGTCCATACTCACCCCATCTTCATCCTCTTCTCTCCACCCCCCCACCGGGATACCAGCAGGGTCACCTCCGCAGCCACTAGCACCGAGGTGGTAGTGAGGCTGGAGTGGAGGGGGGACTGAAGAAACGTAGGTGACCCCATGGCTGGCGGGATGCAGGGGAGCTGGGCTGCCCTGGTCCACTTTTCCTTCTTGGGAGAGGTCGGGCGGTGAGGGAAACCGACACCGGCCTTCCTCCCCGGTTAAACAGAGAGGCCAGGCGTCTCTGTTTCCCGTACCTAAGGGGAAAAAAGGTAAAATAATAAAAGGAAGATGCCCTGCAAAGCAGGGAGGTCTGCCTCCTACAGACACTAAGCTAAAAACTGACTAACTCAGTGTATGCAGGAGGGGTATAGCTGAGAGGAGGAGCTAACACTTTCCTTTGCTTAGTGTCGCCTCCTAGTGGCAGCAGCTATACCCATGGTCTTCTGTGTCCCTCAATGATACGAGCGAGAAAAGGGATTCTCCCCATAAAAACTTTAACCCTTTATTATAAGATTAAAAACATCTTGTACAGAAGGATATAAAACTAAACCTACGCGTTTCAGACATAGCATGACTTGTCCTTACTCATGGCATAATGGTCTTCTCTCATCCGGCTCTCTGGTTTCACAGGTGCTAATCATATATCATTAACATACTTAACCTCATGTGCACCCTTTGACAGAGACACACAAGTCATCATAGTTATCTGTTCACATGAAATACATTTAAAGGGGAGATTTTTATACTGGATAGGTCATCAGATTATCTGATTGGTAGGGGTCTGACACATGGGGCTCTACGCTTGCAGTAACGCCACAGTCTTCTCTCAGCTTGGCCTAAGCCATGTGACGTCACGTTCATCAGTTACATGACCTAGACGCAGCTCAGCCCATTGAAGTGAATCGGGCTGAGCTGCAATACCAAACACAGCCACTACACAATGTACAGCACTGTGCTTGTTGAGCTGAGAGAAGACCACAGCGCTACTACCGATGCTTTCTCAAACAGCTGATCGGCAGGGGTCCTGGATGTCAGAATCCCACTGATCAGATACTGATGACCTATCCAGAGGAAAGGTCATCAGTAGAAAAGTCTCAGAAAACCCCTTTAATTTCTCATTTGCACCTCAAAAAATTCCAAATTGAAGTGGATAAACACTCAATAAAAGAACATAACATCTGCTCACTTATTCATCCCCACAGGGAACTTGGATATAAAATATTCCTCTGGCCCTCACTTTACATCCCCAGTTACCACCTCTACTTGGTTTATATCCACTTTCCGGACCTGCCATACCCATACAATCTACACAACCTTTATGTTCCTGAACAAAGAGGAAAATTTATCAAGACCAATGCTTTCTGCACCGCTGGAGGATGCGCACACCTCATCATAAATAAAGCTCATCCTCCGGTGGTCTATGCGCCTAAACAGAAACCTACGACAGCTCAGAGTCACTGTAGAATTGTGGGTTCACTTGCACTAGAAAACTGGTGTACATGAAGATAAAATTAGTGTCAGCTGCTGGCCAAGCCACTTTCCCACCCTTGGGGCATTCCCTTTTTGGCACTTGCAACTTAAAAAATAAAATAAAATAAAAAAATATCCCAAAAAGTAGCATTTAACACCTTGCCGACCGCCCACTGTCTTTAGACGGCGCTGCAGACTGGGGACTTGCGCCGCCCGCCGTCTAAAGACGGCGCTGCAGAAAAGGGGTGTCAGGGAGCCCCAGGACGGACAAGCGACGGGGGTCCGGCTGTGCCCAATAGCCGGACCCCTGCTGAATGCGCCAGCATCGGTGAAAACACCGATGCCGGCGCATTAACCCTTCATGTGCCGCGGTCAGCGCTGACCGCGGCACATGAGGCGTGCGGCATGGTCCGCCGCTATTCAGGATGGCGAGCGGGGCCATCGGGTCCCCGTGCTGCTGTGACGGGGACCCGATGGCTTGGATAGCAGCCCGATGCCTTCCTTAGTCATCGTGGCTGCTATCCCTGCGTTCCTGTGCGATCCAGCCCCCTGGATCGCACAGGAAGCAGGCTGTAAGTGTATTACACTGAGTAATACACTTACAGCCAATGCATTACAATACAAAAGTATTGTAATGCATTTTAAAGGGGATCAGACCTCCAAAAGTTAAATAAAGTGGAAAATGAAAAGTTAAAAAATAAAGTAAAAATAAATAAATAATAATAATAAAAGTTAAAAAAAAAATAAGCCATTTCAAAAAAAAAGTTAAAAAATGGTAAAAAAAAGGTGAAAAAAAGAAAGGTATACATATTAGGTATCGCCGCGTCCGTATCGACCGGCTCTATAAAAATATCACGTCATCCACCTCGCCAGGTGAACGCAGTAAAAAAAAAAAAAAAACTGTGCCAAAACAGACATTTTTTGGTCACCTTCCCTTACAAAAAGTGTAATAGCAGGCGATCAAAAAAGCGTATGTACCCCAAAATGGTACCAATCAAACCGTAATCTTGTCCCGCAAAAAATGAGACCCTAACTAAGACAATCGCCTGAAAAATAAAAAAAATATGGCTCTCAGAAAATAGCAACACAAAAAAAAGATTTTATTCTGTTCACAAATGCATCTAATGTGTAAAACTTTCCAAAAATAAAAATGTTAGACATATTGGGTATCGCCACGTCCGTAACAACCTGCTCTATAAAAATATTACATGAGATGGCCCCCCAGGCGAATGCTGTAAAAAAAAAAAATAAAAAAAAACTATGCCAAAATAGCCATTTTTTTCCCTCTTCCCTCACAAAAAGTGTAATAGCAGGCGATCAAAAAGGTGTATTTAACCCAAATTGGTACCAATCAAACCGTCATCTTGTCCTGCAAAAATGATACCCTACCTGAGACAATCGCCCGAAAAATAAAAAAAATATGGCTCTCAGAAAATAGCAACACAAAAAAAAGATTTATTCTGTTCAAAAATGCATCTAATGTGTAAAACTTTCCAAAAATAAAAATGTTAGACATATTGGGTATCGCCACGTCCGTAACAACCTGCTCTATAAAAATATTACATGAGATGGCCCCCCAGGCGAATGCTGTAAAAAAAATTTAAAAAACTATGCCAAATAGCCATTTTTTTCCCTCTTCCCTCACAAAAAGTGTAATAGCAGGCGATCAAAAAGATGTATTTAACCCAAAATGGTACTAATCTAACCGTCATCTTGTCCTGCAAAAATGATACCCTACCTGAGACAATCGCCCGAAAAATAAAAAAATATGGCTCTCTGAAAATGGCAACACATAAACAAGATTTAATTCTGTTCTAAAATGCATCTAATGTGTAAAACTTAACAATAATAAAATGTTAGACATATTGGGTATCGCCGCGTTCGTAACAACCTGCTCTATAAAAATATCACATGACTTGCCCCCTCAGGTGAATGCTGTAAAAAAAATGCTAAAAAAACTATGCCAAAACAGCTATTTTTTTCACCTTGACTCACAAAAAGAGTAATACCAAGCGATCAAAAAGGCGTATTTACCCCAAAATGGTACCAATGAAAACCTCACCTCATCCTGCAAAAAATGAGCCCCTACATAAGACAATAGCTCAAAAAAATAAAATCAATGGCTCCCGCAAACCAATCCATCAAAATCTGTGTTGTAAAATCCATATGGCACTCCTTCTGTTCTGAGTCCTGCCATGTGCCCCCACAGCAGTTTACCACCACATATGGGGTGTTGCCGTATTCAGGAGAAAATGGGTAACATATTATGGGGTGCTTTTCTCCTGTTACCCCTTATACAAATAAAAAAAATTGGGGCTATAGCAACATTTTATTGGAAGAAATGAAACTTTTCATTTTCATAGCCAAGTGTTTCCAAATTACGTAAAACGCTTAGGGGGTCAAAGTGGCCAGTACCCCCCTTAATATATTCGTTGAAGGGTGTAGTTTCCAAAATGGGGTCACTTTTTGAGGGTTTCCACTGTAGGGGTACGTCAGGGTCTCTCAATTACAAAATGGTGCCTACAAACTATTTTAGCAAAATCTGCCTCCAAAATCCGTATGGCGCTCCTTCCCTTCTGACCACTGCCACAAACCCATAGAAACGTTTACCACCACATATGGGGTATTTCTGTAAACTGCAGAATCAGAGCAATATATATTGAGGTTTAGTTTGCTGTTAACCCTTGCTGTGTTGCAAGAAAAAAATTATTAACATGAATAATCTACCAAAAAAGTGAAATTTTGAAAATTTCACCTCCATTTTCCTTTAATTCTTGTGGAACACCTCAAGGGTTAACAAAGTTTGTAACAGCAGTTTTTTATAATTTGAGGGGTGTAGTTTCTAAAATGGGGTCATTTATGGGGGTTTCATTATGTAAGCCACTCAAAATCACTTTACATCTGAACTGGTGCTTAAAAAAAATGGTTTTGGAAAATTTGGTGAAAATTTGAAAAATGGCTTCTAAACTTCTAAGCCCTCTAACGTCCTAAAAAAGTAAATGACATTTATAAAATGATGCCAACATAAAGTAGACATATGGGGAATGTAAAATAATAACTATTTTTGGAGGTATTACTATTTATTTTGAAAGTAGAGAAATTGAAATTTGGAAATTTGCTAATTTTTCCAAATTTTTTTTAAATTTGCTATTTTTTTATAAATAAAAATGAAATATTTTGCCACAAATTTACTACTGTCGTGAAGCACAATATGTGACGAGAAAACAATCTCAGAATGGCCTGGATAAGTAAAAGCGTTCCAAAGTTATTACCACATAAACTGACACATGTCAGATTAGCAAAAATCAGTCTGGTCACGAAGGTGCAAAATGGCCCGGTCATTAAGGGGTTAAAACGTAACCGCCATGTTTTCATCAAAAAATCAGTTTTAACATATGTTACTGCAGATGCAGCATTATGCATAAAGCAATCTTTAGTTTCTTCACACACCACTGTTTTCCTTGAGTTTTTCCCTTAGTTACGGCTGTTTTAACCTCTCAATATGAGGATCTTCTCAAGATGGCTCCTCTGCCGCTTCTCTGAGGCCAAAACTGCCTTCCTTTACTTCACATACACACTTGCTCTAGCAGCAGCTCTCTGCCAGCCAATCAGATTGGATTACTGAAAGACACGCCTCCTCACTCTGAAGCCTAATGCAGGCATGCAGTGTGAAGGACCGCCCCTCTGTCTTCTGTTTATACTAAAGGGAAGACAGACAAGCCCTAGCAACGGTCTTTTAAGAGACCAGTGGAAAGCATTAATGAAAGCTGTTATTATAAGGTAATTACAGATCTTTTGACAATAATTGACAGAATAACTCAGGTATATATGCCTAGCTATAATAAAGTAGCCAATAGTTTTGTGCAGCAGATCACTTTTTACACGGCACAATCTGCTGCCCCAAAAAAAAAAAAAGATGTACGTGTCAGTATTAGTGATGACTTCACCCAATGAACAAGCAATTGCTCATTCATGGGGCGATCAGAGGCACCTTTCGTAGGATTGTAATAATTGGCCTGATAATAGTCCCGTGTAAGGAGACCATCACCTATCATGTCATGACTGAGCCGCGGGAGGTTGTAAGTCACTTTCTCTGTAGAGAACGAGCCTCTTCGGGGTTCTGTACAGCACACACCGGAAAAATAAAATGGAGTCGCCATCAACTGGCGTCCAAAGAGCATCCCATCCAGGTACAGCAGCACCAAACTGTACTGTAGGGGGGGCGCTACCAGGCAGCTGATCAGGGGTATGGCCATGCGGATTGGTTAGCTCTCCCAACCAAAGCTATGACATACTCATATCCAATGCATTAATGAAGCACTGGATACTAGATTGGCGGTTTACAATATGAGGTTAATCCCGGCCGGTCCAAACGTCAATCATATACAATATCCAAAATGAAGAGAGAATACCAATTTTTTTTTTTAATTATAAAAAGAGAATTTAATCACTGTAGCGATATAAAAGCATATATAATGAATGCAGAATCTGACTTTATATACACCATAGCAGCAGAAACAAGTTATCAAGATAAATAAAATTCTTCATCTGATTAAAGTTTATAAAAAGTGACATTTTTATGAAAACATACAAATAGGAGGGATTAGTGCAACCTACGCTCGGATACATTATAACATCGGGAGAAAGCAAACCACGTTTTTACATATTACAGTGGTCCGGGTTTCTTTTTCTGGAACAGCACCATCCTTGTAAGGGGCTGTAACTGGCATTGAAGCTCAGCTCTATTCGCTTGAATTGGCATGAGCTGCAATACCAGAAACGGTCTATGCACAAGGGTGGCGCTGTTCCTGGGGGGAATAAAAAACAACACACCCAATTTTGCTAATCCTAAATAGAAGTATGTTCTATTAGCCAGAACCGATCATTTGTACCACTGGGTGCTCTGAAGTTTAGTAGGTAATACCACCTAATTACATGGTTTCTCAGTAGCAGGTCCTCCTGTGATAACCCTTTAAGGAACTGTCTTTTAGCCAAGTATCATGCCAAAAAATTACACTTATTTATCAGTTTTCAAGATTTTCTGCCAGTTCCTGGTAAAAAAAAAAAAAAAACTGGTGTTCACGTTTTCCTGGCACTTTCCATCTTTGGCTGGAGAATGGCTAAAGATTAGATGCTTAACTTGCAAGGACTCTTCTAGGTGCAGAGAAGGGAGAAGCTTTTTCTTGCCTTCCAGGTACAGACAGGGTGGCCTAATACTGTGCTTACACTAGTGATTTTGGGCTGCTGTGAAAAACGTAGACCATATTATACTGGCTTGTGTATGGCCTAAGACACATGACTATGCTCAGTCCGGAAAACATGGGCCATGTGTCAGCCGCATCTCCCGGACTGACCGCAGCTTCCATAATCTTTTGAGTACAATACGATAGACGAACGATCAGATAGGACCTGGCTGTATTATAAATAACTATGATGCAATTAGTTCTGGTCAGGGGAGCTGCCATCATACAGGTTGTGTTTCCTGGACAGAGCGTGCTCGTGTGAAGCAGGCCTGAAAGTCAAACGGACAGCTACAGTGGGTATCAATATTTATTGCTTCTGTCCAAATCACAGATGAATGCTGAGGTTGATCAGTGCATTGGTGTGACATTTTTATGTGTGGCACTTTATGTGATTTATGACAACCTACCTGAGAGCAGGATATGCTAGAGAGAGACAAAGCTGAGCTCTATAGATTTATAGGATTTAGAACAGAATTTAGGCCTGTCACACACGACCGTGGAACACAGTCCGTGAAAGCCCGGACCGTGCTCCCTCTGAGGACAGGAGCGCACGGGGTCATTGGTTGCTATGACGCCGTGCGCTTCCTGAGGCCCCCGCTGTACAGTGAAACACTGTACTCTGAGGATGGGAGCGCTCTGCGTCATTGGTTGCTATGACGCCGTGCGCTTCCTGAGGCCCCCGCTGTACAGTGAAACACTGTACTCTGAGGATGGGAGCGCTCTGCGTCATTGGTTGCTATGACGCCGTGCGCTTCCTGAGGCCCCACTGTGTACAGTGTTTCACTGTACAGCGGCGGCCTCAGGAAGCGCACGGCGTCATAGCAACCAATGACGCCATGCGCTCCCATCCTCAGAGGGAGCACGGTCAGGGCTTTCACAGCCCGGACCGTGTTCCACGGTCGTGTGTGGACAGGTTTTATAAAGAGAGTCCTGATTACCCCACCCACACAGGATAACCCACAGTGAGAGTCCCGATTACCCCACCTATACAGGATGATTGACAACCTTCTGTGTACATATGCCGATACAGGGACAGCCGTCAATCATACTGTGTGGGTGGAGTAATCAGGACTCTAACTGGCTCCCCTAGGAGTCCTGTCAGGATTTACTGTAATCATGTTCTAAATTCTATATACCAGTTTATATCCCAGAGCTCAGCCACTCTCCTTCTATGATATCGATATCCGATAGGGCAGCAGTAATCATCTGTAATGTTCGCATTAATGTCCTGCAGTAAAGAACTGATTATTACTTACCTGGCAGATCCTGAGCTGTCACTCTGACTCGCCCATCTATGATATGTGTGCTGCTGAGGCCAGTCTGACTAACTGCAGCAGTCACGTGCTGTCAAAGTGACATCACCACTGCAACCGAGTAAACAGATCCTAGGCAGGAGAACCAAAGCAACGGTGCGGGATCTGCCAGTTTTGTCTTATTTAAAAGGCAATGGAGACAGAAGAAGAATAACATGGCCTTTTTTTAGGGGGCGATACATTGTTCCCCAAAATTGGCAAAATATGTGCAGTGATCAAACGATAATTGACTTGATCTGAATTGGTTACATCTTTTATGCTGACATAAAAATGATTGTTCGCTGACAGCAGATCCACTCATGGAAACAAACATCTGCCTTTCATTTGTCATGCAGTCAGAATGGGAAGAGGAATGTAAAAATACACACAATTATTAATATAAATGCTATATTGTTGATCGGCGCTCATTGCTGGCAATTTATCTGCCCATGTAACAGGATCATGTGTTGCCTTTTTTATTTTTTTTTTAAGGGAATGAGTTATCAGAAACGGGCAACTGTTTAAAATTAAGTTTTTACGTGGAATATATTTTTTAAGAATTTTTGGTGGCGTTTTTCATTTTCTATTTCACTATCTATAAGTAAAAAAAATACTAAAATCCTGCAGTTTTTGTATTGGTCCTAATAATAGATCAACACATCTAATTAGATACAGATCACTATTCAGCAGTCATCTCATTATCATCACAGGCAAGACAGGATTGCAATGACAGGTAAGAGAGAGACAGGGACAGACAGACTGATAGATAATTAAGGATAAACAAGATGTAATGTCACAGCTTATCTACTCCCTCCCTGTACAATGTCCTATGCACAGGTCACAAAACATGCCTAAAGGGCCCTTTTTAAGCTGCTTGATGCGCTGGCAGATTATTGCTAACGAGAATTTGAATGGATGCTCGTTGGCAATATTCTGCCTGTATAAAGGTGAAGCCGAAAATGCTTGTTCAAAGGGCAACAATCATTTGCAGGCAGCAGATCATGCTGTCTAAACAGCCTCTGCTACCGGCAAACAATAATTCTGTATGGGGATGCGATGGCATTAGTGATCACTCCTCCCTATACTGTTGAGGAGATCACTGCACATAAATGCAGTGATTGCCAGGACGGAACTCTTCCCTCCCGGCTTTCGCTTGCTACATCGGGCCATGTAAAGGGGCCTTAAAGTGTAACGGCCATTCTATTTTTTTATTTGTGTAATGTGTAGGTGCAGTGATACCTGACCATTTTTGTAATATACTTTAATTACTGAAATCGTACATTTCTATTAGAAAAATAGCTCTAAAGTGGCCCATTTTGAGCCTGAGCAACGCTCCTCTGTCTTCTGTTTACATAACACAGTCAGTGTGGAGCAAGGCTCCACTGTTATGTAAACAGAAGACAGAGGAGCGTTGCTAAGGCTCAAAATGGGCCACTTTACAGCTATTTTTCTAATAGAAACGTATGATTTCAATAATTAAAGTATATTACAAAAATGGTCATTATCACTGCCCCTACACATTACACAAATAAGAATAGAATGGCAAGTCACACTTTAAGAAACTCTCCCTTCGATATTAATGAATCCCCTCAAGACTACTGTGTCTATGGTCCATGTGGCAGCTGTATAGCAAATCCCTTAATGCTGTTAACAGCAGGTTCAGGGTAGATGTCCCCTTCTCCCACCATAATCATGTATAGAAAATAGTATAAAAAAAAATCTACAATCAGAAAATAAAAACATATTAGAAAAATAGAATATATATCACTATCTGGTGTTAACTGGAAGAACAAAACATGATCACATTCCCTTTAAAGGGGTTTCCAGGATTTTACAAATGATGGTGTATCCTCTGATCGGCACTAGACAGCACGGCCAATCAGCGTCCTGTACTAGAAAGCCGGAAGTCAGTGCTGGAACTAAACATTGTGTAGGGGATGGAGCTGGTTCTCAGTTCCTATGCACTTCAATGCCAAGCTGCAATTACCAGCTCTGTCCACTACACCATGGATGGCGCTGTGCAGCTCCAGTGATGGAGCTAGTGCAGAACAGCAGATCGGCGGGGGTGCTGGGTGTCAGATCAGATGGTGATAGCCTCACCTTACAATAGGCCCTCGCTTGTAGAATCCTGGACACACACTACATTACAGCATCAAGCTACAAAATGTAAAAGAATACTTCTGGTATATAACAATGTCTGGGTGTTACTAGTAAACTGGTAACTTCATGTTACACCAGTAAAATACTTTGGGAAGTTAAAATTCACACATATTAAATATAATCCGTACTGTGCAGTCCTAATAAGAAGATACTTAAAATACAGGATAATACAAAGTCCATAGAATCCTGTATAATTCATAACCTCCTTCACATGACTCAATCTTGGATGACGTCTTCATGTTGCATCCATAGGTGTCCATTCACACAAGACTCTTCTTGTCTGCTGTGTAGTCCTCGTCATCATCATCCTGAAAAAAAATGACGTTTAATATTAATAACTACAGGAGAGCGGGAATATTATATATTAATGTATGCCATCAATCTGCCTGGTTGTAAAGAAATAACATGTATTCTAATATTAAAGGGATTTTTCACTTTGCACCATTGTTTCTTGTTATAAGAGGTTCTTTAATAAAAAGCCGTTCACACTGGAACCCCTGCAATCAGCAGCAAGTGGTCAATTTACCTGCAGCGCCACCGAGGGAGAAATTAAAGGGGTTGTCCGCGTTACGAAAAAGAAAAATTATATATATATATATATATCACTGTAAACCTGATGGTCAGCAATATATACTTAAGCTATACAAGTTTTAGGCAAAAAAAAAAGGTATTTCATTTCCCTGGTTCTCTTCTGACCCTTTGTTTACCTGCAATAACAACAATCTCTGCCCCCCCCCTGCTCTGCAAAGGGAGTGAATACAAATGCTGCCCTGAGTGACATGTCTGCCTGCTAGGATTCTCAGCAGCATGTTGTATGTGAAGGACTACAAGTCCCAGCTGTACAATGACACGGCTGATGCACACAGGATCTTCCCCCTACCTGTTCTTGTGCAATGCTCTGCAGAACTCTAATCTGTCAGCTCCTGTGCGGAGCATTTATCTCCTCACTGCCTGCAGCTGCTCAGTAAAGCCTTCAGCCCTGAGTCTGTGCTGGCTGAAGGGGTTAAAGTTTTTCTGCAGCAGGGGGCGTGGCCAGCACAGTGACCTCTCCTGTACAGACTCTTATCTGATCTCTCAGGCTTGTGCACCAAACATCATCAGAGCAGGGAGAGAAGCTGACATCACAGGTCATGTGACCCTCAGTGAAATCTGAGAAAGGGGCCTCTGACGTTAAAGTAAGTGCATTGAAAAACCATTACATTTGCCTAGTTAGAAAACATACAAAGAACAAAAAAAAAATAACTCGGACAAACCCCTTTAAGCATTACACAGAGCCCATTCAATTGAGCAGTTGTTTGTGTAAGGGCTCATGCACACGACCGTATGTATTTTGCGGTCCGAAAAACACAGATATACAGATTTTGCGGATCCATTGTAAACAATGCTTGTGCTTATCAGCAAAAACAACAAGAATATATGTTCTATTTTTCTTTTTTTTTTTTTGGTGGAATGGACTTGTGGACATACGGACATGGAGTGCAGTTTTTTTTTTCCGGCCCCATTGAAATGAATGGTTCCGCCTACGGAACCTTTCTTTTGTTACATTTGAGTGCATGAGCCCTAAGGCAGGACAGAGAGGATCTTTGTAAGGGCTCCTTCACACAAGTGTATGCAGTCCGGAAATCATGCTCCGTGTGTGACACAAGGAGCGCGACTTCCGGACTGCACACACTCGTGTGAAAGAGCCCTAAGGCTTCACACTTGCATTAAATGGATCTGGCAGGCTGTTCTAGCAGAGAAGAGCCTGCTGAGTTCACTGGATCCAACCTAGCCGGATACTGGCATTCAAAACCGGAACCCATTGACTATAACGGGATCTGGCCAGACAAAAACCATTGCATTCAATGATTTTTATTGGTCCAAAAGCCGGCATTTGGCTATTTTTAGAACTTGTAATGAAATGAATGGGAATCGGGAAGCGCACTGTGCAAGCGCAGCCACCATTCCATTCACTTCTATGGGGCTGATGAAAACGATGGCCACATATGCGCATTCAGCTCTCCTTTACTTTACAGGCTCCATTCTAGAGATGGGTGCGGGTCACAGAGGTGGCACCTGCACCTATCAGACATTGGTGGCATATCGCAGCAATATGCCACCAATGCTTGAATTGACAACCCCCTTAAAGCTAACTATTAGGCAGGATTAGTAATTCTGCCCAAGCATAAAGCAGAGGGTTGTCATACCCAAGTAACACAGCTTCTTCTATCTAGTTTCAGCTTCTCTTCCTGCCCTGCTGCTAATACTACTTTTCAAATAACGCACTTTTTGTTGCGCAATTACGGAATAAATACTGTATATTAGACATTTGCATTTTTTTTTTATTCTAAACTAGACTTTATTAAAAAAAAATAAAATAAAAAGCTTACATCCATACAAAACACACTGAGCCTCTCCCGACAGCTGAGGGGCTTCTCTGAAGATGAACTATGATGGAGCGGAGCGCTCACATTTTCATTATATACACAACTAGGGGAGAAACATAGTATTAATACAGCAGGATGTGAACACAAGCAGACGAATATGAACATATTATATAATAAGCAGCATACAGCAGATGTGGATTCCCTCTGATTATTTCTCAGGTAAACCCAGGCATGCACCTAGCATTTCTGCGGCCTGAGGTGAAAACTGAAACGGCGCCCCATCCCCCAATGCCAATTTCTTAACCTAACCCCCTCCCTCCAGCCCTACATACTTGGAAAACATTACATACAGAGCTACAAACACACAGGGTAATACAGCGCCACATACTGTGCCCACTGTGCTTCCCAATACTATACTGCAGAAACAGAAAATCCCCCTTCTGCTGCCCCCCTTTTGTCCCTACCTGGTGCTGCCTGAGGCAATCGCCTCACCTCGCCTCATTGGTGGTGCACCCCTAGGTCAAGCCTTGCCTTTGCAGACTACTCAGGGTCACACTTAGGGTATGTTCACATGGTTGTATTTAGGCCTCAAATCCAAATAAAAAATCCATGCTTTTTCCGCACTGTTTTTCATTTAAAGTGGATTTTTTTGGTGTGGATTTTCATGTGTTTTTTTTTCAGGACTCCCTCTGATTTCAATAGGAATTTCCATGGGGAATCAGCACCAAAAAACAGGTTGGTTTTACTTTCCGGGACGTTGATTATCAATACTAGAGATGAGCGAACGTGCTCGTAACGAGCACTGTACCGCTCGGCTACCCTGTGCTCGGATGGGCTGCCAGCAGGGGAGCGCAGGGGAGCCGAGCGGTACAGTGCTCGTTACGAGCACGTTCGCTCATCTCTAATCAATACAGATCAATCCATATTAATTATTCTGAGGATCCTTACCGTATTTTTCGCCCTATAAGACGCACTTTTTTTCCCCCAAAAGTAGGGGGAAAAATGCGGTGCGTCTTATAGGGTGAATACAAGTGAGCGCTCACTTGTACGTAGGGACCCCCATCAGACCTCAGATCAGCCCACCCAGCCACTTAAAGACCATACTTACCTGTTCTGCGCTGCCACTGCCCTCCGGTCCCACGCTCCGCGCTCCTCTCACTTCCCTGCCGGCACGCACTATGACCTGACGCTGGGTGGGCTGATCTGAGGTCTGATAGGGGCACAAGACGTGCTGATCTGAGGTGTGAAGGGGCACAAGACACTAATCTGAGGTCTGATGGGGCACAATATGCCAACATGAGGTCTGATGGGGCACAATATGCCAATATGAGGTCTGTTGGGGGCACAATATGCTAATCTGAGGTCTGTTGGGGGCACAATATGCTAATCTGAGGTCTGTTGGGGGCACATTCTGCTGATCTGAGGTCTGATGGGGCACATACTGTTGCTCTGAGGTCTGAAGGGGGCACATTCTGCTGATCTGAGGTCTGATGGGGGCACATACTGTTGCTCTGAGGTCTGATGGGGCACATACTGTTGCTCTGAGGTCTGATGGGGGCACATACTGTTGCTCTGAGGTCTGATGGGGGCACATTCTGCTGATCTGAGGGTCTGATGGGGGCACATTCTGCTGATCTGAGGTATGATGGGGGCACATTCTGCTGATCTGAGGTCTGATGGGGGCTCATTCTGCTGATCTGAGGTATGATGGGGGCACATTTCCGCTGATCTGAGGTCTGATGGGGCACATACTGTTGCTCTGAGGTCTGATGGCGGGCACATACTGCTGATCTGAGGTCTGATGGGGGCACATACTGTTGCTCTGAGGTCTGATGGGGCACATTCTGCTGATCTGAGGTATGATGGGGCACATACTGTTGCTCTGAGGTATGATGGGGGCACATTCTGCTGATTCTGAGGTATGATGGGGGCACATTCTGCTGATCTGAGGTATGATGGGGGCACATTCTGCTGATCTGAGGTCTGATGGGGGCTCATTCTGCTGATCTGAGGTCTGATGGGGCACATTCCGCTGATCTGAGGTCTGATGGGGCACATACTGTTGCTCTGAGGTCTGATGGGGGCACATACTGCTGGATCTGAGGTCTGATGGGCGGGCACATACTGTTGCTCTGAGGTCTGATGGGGGCACATACTGCTGATTCTGAGGTCTGATGGGGGCACATACTGTTGCTCTGAGGTCTGATGGAGGCACATTCTGCTGATCTGAGGTCTGATGGGGGCACATACTGTTGCTCTGAGGTCTGATGGGGGCACATTCTGCTGATCTGAGGTATGATGGGGGGCACATTCTGCTGATCTGAGGGTATGATGGGGGCACATTCTGCTGATCTGAGGTCTGATGGGGGCTCATTCTGCTGATCTGAGGTATGATGGGGGCACATTCCGCTGATCTGAGGTCTGATGGGGCACATACTGTTGCTCTGAGGTCTGATGGGGGCACATACTGCTGATCTGAGGTCTGATTGGGGCACATACTGTTGCTCTGAGGTCTGATGGGGGCACATTCTGCTGATCTGAGGTATGATGGGGGCACATACTGTTGCTCTGAGGTATGATGGGGGCACATTCTGCTGATCTGAGGTATGATGGGGGCACATTCTGCTGATCTGAGGTCTGATGGGGGCTCATTCTGCTGATCTGAGGTCTGATGGGGCACATACTGTTGCTCTGAGGTCTGATGGGGGCACATACTGCTGATCTGAGGTCTGATGGGGCACATTCTGCTGATCTGAGGTCTGGTGGGCGCACAGTGAGATGGTATGGGGGCACAGTGGGCTGATCTGAGGTCTGGTGGGGGGCTGACATGGAGGGCTGATGGAGTTCTGACATGGAGGGCTGATATGGGGGTCTGATGTGATTTCCTAAAATTTATGGGCAGTCTGATAAGAGGATCTGCTGAAAAATATTTTTTTCTTATTTTCCTACACTAAAACCTAGGTGCGTCTTATGGGCCGGTGCGTCTTATAGGGCGAAAAATACGGTAATTTAAAAACAACAGGAGGTGCATTGAGGCCAGATTCATTCACCTGGAAAACATAGTCTAATAGCAAAAATAATCCCTGCAACACCAGAAAAAGCGTGCCTGTAAGTATGGCCACATGTGGCACGTATGCTGGGGACTTTCAATAGCAGATCTGCCAGAATACCCTGTACCCATGTGCTGGGGCGGACTGGGAACTTAAAGTGGCCCTGGAAAAAATACTAAAAGTGGCCCTGTTTTGTAGTTGGGTGCAAATTGATGGAAGGCAGGACCAGCAATACCATATTGTGGTACATTATACCACCCAACAGAGCCAAATACCACAGTCCATCACTAAATACTGCCAGCGGGACATAATACATCCCCAAAAACTTCCACTGGCCGGCCATGAGGAGGGTTCAGGTGTATCTCTCTGGTCATCGGCCCACCGGGGAATTTCCCTGTAAGGTCTATGGCCAATCCGCCCCTGCCCATGTGCTATGCCAGGATTAGCTGAGCGGAGTGGCTCCTTCCTGTGCCTGCTTCGCTAAACTAACAGCTGACATGCAGGACTCTTAGGCCCCTTTCACACGAGCGTGACAGATTAGATCCAGATGCGTTCAGGTAAAGTCGCACCATTTTGCAAGCAAGTTCAGTCAGTTTTGTCTGAGATTGCGTTCAGTTTTTTCCGCGCGGGTGCAATGCGTTTTCATGCGTTTTTCACGCGTGTGATAAAAAAACTGAAGGTTTACCAACAACATCTCTTAGCAACCATCGGTGAAAAACGCATTGTATCCGCACTTGCTTCAGGATGCAATGCATTTTTCACTGACGCCCCATTCAGTTCTATGTTCCAGGGACTGCGTGAAAAAAAACAGAATATAGAACATGGTGCATTTTCACGCAACACAGAACTGATGCGTGAAAAAAACGGTCATGTACAAAGACCCATTGAAATGAATGTGTCAGGATTCAGTGCGGGTGCTATGTGTTCATGTCATGCATTGCACCCAGAAAACTCACTCGTGTGAAAGGGGCCTTAGTTTAGAGAAGCAGGCAGAAGCAGGAGCCGCTCCACTCAGCTAATCCTGGCATAGTACATGGTCAGGAGTGCACGTAGGCTTTCTGCTGCCTGAGGCGAAAACGAACAGCAACCTCCCCCCTCAATTTCTCAACCTACAATGCCACAATGAAAGCGCTCATTGCTCATGGCCGTTCTGCTGCTCCCTGAGAGGTCAACGAGAAAAGTAAATTTAAAGCGCACAGGGAAAGGTGAGCTTTAGGGAGGGATATCTCCATTAAAAATTCAAAATCCATAAAGTATATTAGAAAAAGTATTATTAGGGCATTTGGGACATTTTACAAAAAAAAATAATTAAAAGTTTAGTTACTCTTTAACTATTTAATGAATAACAACATATCATTAACCTGTTCAACACCCTAGACTGGAAAAGATAGAACTAGTCTTGAGTGAATCGAGCTTTAGATCACAGATCCATAGTCAATTCTTTCAAAAACTACGATTCTAATGCTGTCTCCATACAGCATTAAAATGTATGGGCTGTGCGTAGGCAAAATTCGTATCGCCTGAAGTCTCTCTTCAGTGAATTAATTTGGTATTCCTATCCACGTCTTTTTTAAAAACTAGGAATCCGAAGTCCGGTTTGGTACTGAGGTACCAGCCGGTAGAAACCCAAGACTAGATATAGCTATTACTTAAAGAGGACCTGTCCCCTCTCCTGACATGCCTGTTTTAATAGCTTCATGCATTCCCCATGTACTAACAATTCTGGAACATCTATTCTTATGTCTCTATGTTGTGCCATTCCTTTATTATTTCTACTAGAAGTTATGAATGAATTGCTATTTGTCTTCAGTAAAGGAACAGAGGGGAGGTAACCAGTTGGGGGTGTGTACCTGCACAGACTCACTCTATCCAATCAGTGCTGTCATGTTCAGACTGTGCAGGTACACACCCCCAATGTGGCACCTCCCCTCTGTACCCTTACTGCAGACTGCTAGCAATTAATTCATAACTTCTAGTGCAAATAATAAAGGAATGGCACAACATAGAGACATAAGAATAAATGTTCCAGAATTGTTATTACATGGTGAATGCATGAAGCGATTAAAACAGGTATGTCAGGAGTGGTGACAGGTCCTCTTTAAACCAACACATTTTTAACTGCTTCACTGCCTTAAACCAGCAGAAACATTAGGTACTACTAGCCCTATACCAACCAATGCCACCACAGATATTACCATTAATCCTTCACCACCATGGTCCAGCATGGATATTACCACTGACCAGTCACTAGAGATATAGGCATATAGGCCCACTCACTCTTGGGATTCTTCAATAGGAGACTTCTTCAGTTTCTGGTTCCTGATCCGGTCTCTCTTGATCGCTCTTTTCATCCTTATCAGCAGTATTATGGAGACCAAAGCAGAAGGGATGAACACCAGAGAGGACAGCAATATGACCGTGGTGAATTTAAAGGTGACACCTAAAGAAAAGAGTAGATGATCTCTGAGGTTATTATAATGGAACAGTAAATACAAGTGAACCCTCCACCTACAATATTACATGGTTTCAGGACAACCAACGTTAACCCAAAATGTCCCCGTTGCTCCTAGAGGATCATTTGCATATATCAAAACTTCATTTTTCTCAGCAATGTGGACACATATGAACATGGGACCAACACAGATGTCTTCAGCTGCCAAGTGCACATGTAACAGGTCAGCCAGTGTCATAGGTACAAAACTGCTGACAGATGTCCTTTAACTGCTTGGAAGCCAATAAAACTGGTGAGTGTCCTGCTTTTCTTCTATTTATGGACCATATGTATATGAGAAAAGCAGTTGTAACTTGAAAATATCAACCCCAAGGCCTTCAAAAATAAGGGGACCACTGTATATCATTAATGGGGTATACCCCTCTTGGACATTAAGAATACAGTCATATGAGGTCTCATAAATGCATCTCTAGGGTTCACACCTATGGCCACAACAAGGGTGCCCCAACCATCATGACATCTGGTGAGGTGGTGGCTAGAACGTGTGCGGCTCTCTCTATTCACTTCTCACTGGAATACCTGAAGACACTTCCTCGGCTAACTCCAAGAGCCGTCTAAAAACTTTAAGAAGCCATCTTTTGAGTCAAAGACACTATAGCAAAAACTATGAGGGCTAATAGATGTGAATGGGGATAGTCCCTCTACCACGACCCTGTCTTCTCTCTTACTTTGCAAGGTTACTGTCAGTTTCATCTGTGGCAAGTTCCCGTGGACATCCGGTGGATTTCTGACCGTACACGTGAAGGTGCCGTTGTCTGTGAGTTTCAGATCCTCCAGCAAAATGGAAGCATCTCCCCGTGCAATGTTCCCTTCCCACTTTAGACGATCCTTGAAGGGTCCGACTGATGTGGGGTACGGTTTTGACTGGTAGTGCATGATCTAGGAAAAAGAACAGATTGTGTATGAAATTTGGGTGAGAAGGGTGTTTTCCATCTGTCATCATGAATTAAAGGGAACCTGTCATCACTTTTTTGCTGCCCATGCTAACAGCAGAATAAAGTACAGACAGGTGAGTTGATTTCAGCGGTCTGTCATTTATAAGTTAACAGGAAGTGGTTGCCGAGAACCAGCATCACAATTATTGCAGATTATGCCTGGAAAAGAGTCCCGGCCTCCTGAGAATAGTCATGGTTATTCATGAATTCCTGCTCTCCCCACCACCTGGTGATGACTGACAATGTTCTAGCCTAGTTTTCTCCCTTTCTCTCTAGGAGAGAACTGCCAATCATCAGCAGATGGGCGGGAGAGCAGGAGATTAGGAATAACCATGACTCTTCTCAGGTGGTGGGGACTCTTTTCCAGGCCCAGTCTGCAATTATTGTGATGCTGGTTCTCAGCAACCACTTATTTTTAACTTATAAATGACAGACCACTGAAATCAACTCACTTGTCTTTACTTTATTCTACCGTTAGTATGGTCAGCATAAGGTTGATGACAGGTTCCCTTTAAGTAAGGTAGATTCCTTCTGACGGTCGGCTGCTCGTTCAGTGAAGGCAACCGCGCAATTACACACAGAGATCTCCTCTACAGTATGAGGATGAGGGTACGCTATTGCAATAGATTCATGGTTTCTGGGCAGCAGATCACTGTTTAGACTACACGATCTGCTGCCCTGAAGCTATGATCGGTGGTGAGGATCACCTCACCCGATGAATGAGCGTTTTACTCGTTTATCATATGATTGGTGGCACATTTAGATGGGCAGATTGTCGGGAACGAGCATTCGTAGAAAACGTTGTTCCCAATAATCTGGACAATTATTGGTTCGTCTATACCCACCTTTAAAGTTTAACTGTCATATTTTTTTTTATTTGCTCATTTATTAGAGCTAGGCATGTATACCCAAGTTAGTCTGTCAATGATTGTCAAAAGATCTGTAATTACCTAATAATGACAGCTTTCATTAAAGGGGTTCTCCGAGATATATATATTGATGATCTATCCTCAGGATAGGTCATCAATATCAGATCGGCAGGGGTCCGACACCCGGCACCCTCGCCGCGCCGATCAGCTGTTTGAAGAGGAGGCGCGCGCCGTATCAGCCCTGCCTCCTCTTCAGTTTTTACATGCTGGCCGACTCGGGGGTAGTGGTGAGTAGGTGTAATTACACCTCACTGCCCCATTCATTTCTATGGGAAGAATCGCTCCCATACAAGTCTATGGAAGCGATTCTTCCTATTGAAATGAATGGGGCAGTTAGGTGTAATTACACCTACTCACCACTACCCTCGAGTCGGCCAGCATGTAAAAACTGAAGAGGAGGCAGGGCTGATACGGCGCGCGCCTCCTCTTCAAACAGCTGATCGGCGGGGGTGCCGGGTGTCGGACCCCTGCCGATCTGATATTGATGACCTATCCTGAGGATAGGTCATCAATATTTATAACTCGGAGAACCCCTTTAATGTCTCCTGTCCCTTTCCATTGGCCCCTTAAAAGACTGTTGCTATGGCTTATCTGTCTCCAGCTCACTGTAAACAGAAGACAGAGGGGCGGTCCTTCACACTGCATGCCTGCATTAGGCAGAGTGAGGAGGCGTGTCTCTCAGGAATCCAATCTGATTGGATGGCAGGAAGCTGCTGGCTACAGCAAGTGTGTATGTGAAGTGAGGGAAGGCAGTTTATGCCTCAGAGAACTGGCAGAGGAGCCATCTTGAGAAGATCCTCATATTGTAGAGGTTAAAACAGCTGTAACAAGGGAAAAGGTCATAATATTGCACCAGCAGTAACATATGCTAAAATAGATTTTTTGATGAAAATATGACAGTTACACTTTAATGAGATTAAGTACACAAAAGACCAAATACACTTGGGGTATACGCAAACGATCAGGATTGCATGCGGATTTGCGTGCGGAAAATCTGCACCTTAGGTTAAGCACATTGTATTCTATGAGAATTTGAAATTCTCATGGACACAATGCGGATTTTAAAATCCGCAGCATGTCAATTTATATTTTCCTGACCGGATTTTCTCCATTCTCTTCAATAGGGAGAGTAAAATCCGCATGCAGAAAATCTGAACCAAATCCCCACCAATGGATGCGAACACATGCGGATTGTCCTCACATAAATCCTGAACGTGTGTATTTACCCTAAAGGGGAGAACAGCAGAAAAAAAAAGTGATTGTTCAGGGAGGGTCCCTAATGATAACGTTCTTCAATGGCTATGTTCTTCAATTCTGATTCAGTTTCAATACTTTCAAAGAAGTATTGCCATACTCAATACCATTCGATACCCCGCGAAAAAAATAAAAACACTAAAAAAGCCGTGTGCATTCCGCATTTCTATGGAACGTCCGGCCCATAATAGAACAGTCCTATCCTATTTTTTGGGGGGACAAGGTAACTAAAAATGGAGAATCGCACGGTTTTGATTTTTTGTTTCTGTTACGGTGTTCACCGCATAGGTGAAATTTTTTAATAGTTTGCACTTTTTTGGGTGTGGCAATATGCAATATGTTTATTTTTTATTGTTTGTAAATTTTATATGTAAAATTGTGAAAGGGATCATTTAAACTTAATAATTGGGTGTGTTTTTTTTTTTTACTTTTTATTTAATAACTATTAGCCCCCTTTGGGGCTAGAACCTGGGATCTTTTAATCCCTTGTCCTATTCTTCACACTAATATAGCTCTATTAGGGTGAATAGAACTTTACACTCTCCCTGCTGCCCTGGGCTTTGTGCACACAGCAGCAGGGAGCTTACCATGGCAGCCAGGGCTTCAGTAGCGTCCTGGTTGCCATGGTAACCGATCGGAGCCCCGCGATTACACTGCTGGGGCTCCAATCGGAATCTACCACTGCCACCAATGAAGAGGGGAAAGGGGGGACCTGTGGCCACCAATGAGACTAATACCTGGGGGGGGTGCTGGGGGAAAGGATGCACTGCGCCACCAATGAATGTAAAGCACATTAATTAAAGTATAGGAGGCAGCGGGTGCCGGCGGTGGTATAACATAACCAGCTTCACTAACAGGGCGTGCAATCCGCGGCAATTAACCCCTCAGGTGGGGCACCTGAGGGGTTAATTGCCACGTTGCCCTGTTATTGAGGCCGGGTATGTTATACCGCTGCCGGCACCCGTTTCCCCCTATACTTTAATTAATGTGCTTTACATTCATTGGTGTCGCAGTGGCCACAGCCCCTCCCCTCCTCCTTGCTGCTAACTCCCCATTGGTGATTGCGGCACAGTGGAAAGGGAGGGAGGGCCGCCTCCTCTTCCACAGTGCAGGTGAAAAGAACATGGCAGCACTCGGCAAGCAGTGGATCGGCAGGGATGCTGGATATCGAACCCCCGACGATCAAACATTGACTGCCTATCCTGAGGATTGATCATCAATATAAAAATTGTAGACAATTCCTTTAAGGCCTAAACAAGACTGATCATCAATGGGTTAAAGAACAAAAAAAAACAGCACATAGTGTACAAACTGTATCTTGCAGTGATCACATAATTACCACCTGCTCTGCATAATTATAGTAATGCAGCAGCCACCGATATCTGTCCAATACATGATCCAAAAATAAAGGTCACCGTCGGAGGTATAGGTTACAAGAATCCCCCCCCCCTTTTTTTTTTCAGAAGTGTGGATTTTCTGTCTGAATTTACAGGCAGGAAATCTGCAACAGGAACAGGTACAGAGATTTGTAATGCGCATCACGTCTGTCATTTGTGACGTGCATTGGTTGCAGATTTTCCCCATCGAGTTGAATGGAAATGTCAAAAATCTGCAGCAAAATCCACTGGTTTTGGTCTTCTAGCCTCCAGTGATGACACGTCATTCCAGTCATGACCTCTACAGTTAATCACAGGCTGCAGCATGTGGACACATGGGTCAACACCATCACTGGAGGCCAGAAAACAGACAGTCAGCGGACCCAAAGGTCACACCCCCAACATATTATAAAGTGGCGGTATATTCTAGCAATATTATTTTATAAGAGGAGGGTGGCCCTTTAAAGGGGTTGTCCTATTAAGACAAGTTGGGGGGGGGGAGGGGTGTCGTGCTCCCCTATTTCAATGGATCGGCAGACATGCCAGGAAACCCCAGAGGCTCCAGCAGTTGGACAGTTTCTGTGCACGTCACGTCTGCAGCTAATTGCTGGCCTCAGCCGTGCACAGGACTGTCTCTGCTAAAGCCAGTGATTGGCTGCAGCGGTGACCCGTCAGCACAGAATATCACCACTGCAGCCAGAAAAACAAAGAGGATCGGAGCTCAGGAACAAGCAGAGGAGAAAACGGTATCCATTTTCTTATTTTACAGGGGTTGCTAAAGTTTTTATATAACCAACATTTTTTTTTAGGGACTTGAACATGCAATCTTCTGATCGCTTATACCATAGACTGTAATAGTACACTATCGCAGTCTATGGGATTTTTACAGGCCTCATATTAAGCCTTGTCCAAGGTTGCCATAGTAACCAGTTTGAACCCCAAAATTTCGCCCCGGTGGCTTCAACTGGAGAATAGAGAAGGCTCCCCTCTCCGACCGATCCGTGGAGGCATTACGGCTGGGAGTAAACTGTATTAAACAGCTGGCACTGGCTGTGTATGGAGTGGGCTTAGCTTTTGAGCCCGCTCCATACATACCACACGCACGTACAACAGATATCTCTATCATGCGTCTTTAAGGTGTTTAAACAATACACAGTTTCTGTGCGCACTTTTTACCGCTTGGCACACGGCCACACAGGAGGCTACACCCAAGGCTCATAATTATCATCGTGATTTCAGTACATCATAATTATATCATTAAGTGAAAATAACGCACAAAACAATCAGCGATAAAGGACGGAACTATTATTAGCGCACGTAAATGTTCTTGTCCACCTTTTCCTGCAATGGTAAAGACCCATACAGACTAGGCGTTTGGCTGACAGTCTAATGTGTGGGGAGCTCCGGATTCTCCCCCCGACATCATCTGCACGGGAAGATTTTCACCCAATCTTTTTGTTCTCCTATTAGATAAGAAGTGATTGGCAGCAGCTTTCTCCCCTCTCCTCACTGAAAACAAATACATCCTCATTGAAAACACATGCATGCTCAGCCAAAAGAGCTTTCTCCCCTCTCCTCCTTCTGGGCTCCTGTGAACAAGGCAGACATAGCAGAGAGAGCTGGAGAGGGTTCAGAGGAGGGCAACTAAAGTAATAACTGGAATGGGTGGACTACAGTACCCAGAAAGATTATCAAAATTAGGCTTATTCACTTTAGAAAAAAGACGACTGAGGGGAGATCTAATAACTATGTATAAATATATTAGGGGTCAGTACAGAGATCTCTCCCACGATCTATTTATCCCCAGGACTGTGACTGTGACGAGGGGACATCCTCTGCGTCTGGAGGAAAGAAGGTTTGTCCACAAACATAGAAGAGGATTCTTTACGGTAAGAGCAGAGAGACTATGGAACTCTCTGCCTGAGGAGGTGGTGATGATAAGTTCACTAAAAGAGTTCAAGAGAGGCCTGGATGTATTTCTGGGGTGTAATAATATTACAGGTTATAGTTACTAGAGAGGGGTCGTTGATCCAGGGGACGATATATAGGACGATTCTCCACAGTGCCCTCTGCTGGGCGCCGGGTGGAATCGTCCTATGTGCGCGCCGTCCTGCTCCTCCTGCGCTGTGGAGACCTGCCGGGAGCATGTAAGTATGTATGTGTATTTGTATGTGTATATGTCTGTGTATGTTTACGTCTATGTCTGTATGTGTGCAGGTGATGGATCCGTCCTGAACTCCATTGAAAGTCAATGGAGGACGGATCCGGTCACCATTGTATCACACCAAACGGATCCGTCCCCATTGACTTGCATTGGGGGTCATTCCGGATCCGTCTTGGTGCGGATGCCTGGACCGGAGAGCAAACCGCAGCATGCTGCGATTTGTTCTCCGGTCTGAAGACGGAACGGAATGCTTTCAGGAGCCTCCGTTGTCTTCAGTTCAGTTTTGTCCCCATTGACAATGAATGGGGACAAAACTGAAGGGTTTTATTCCGATACTGAGCCCCTATGATGGAACTCAATACCGGAATTATAAAACGATAATGTGAAAGTAGCCTTAGGCTACTTTCACACTAGCGACAGGCCTGATCCGGCAGGTGAAGGGTGCTGCCGGATCAGGACTGCCGCAGCGACATGTGTGGAGCCGGAACCGCGCTCCGGCCCCACACATGTCACACAGTACATACATACACACAGGCACACACATATAGACAAACAAATCTGGAGGAAAGAGCGCCGGAGGGACAGGTCGGCGCGCACAGATGACGATTCCACCAGGCGCCCAGCAGAGGGCGCTGTGGGGAATCGTCACCTGTGCGAGCCGTCCTGTCCCTCCGACGCTCCGAAGACCTGCCGGGAGCATGTAAGTATGTATGTGTGTTTGTATGTGTATATGTCTGTGTATGTTTATGTGTCTGTCTATGTCTATATGTGTGTATTGTGTGTATGTGTAGCCGGATCCGTCATGAACTCCATTGAAAGTCAATGGAGGGCGGATCCAGTTACCATTGTGGTCACACCAGACGGATTCGCCCCCACTGACTTGCATTGGGGGTCATTCCGGATCCGTCTTGGTGCGGATGCCTGGACCGGAGAGCAAACCGCAGCAGGAGCATTCCGTTGTCTTCAGTTCAGTTTTGTCCCCATTGACAATGAATGGGGACAAGACTGAAGCGTTTTATTCCATTATTGAGCCCCTATGACGGAACTCAATACCGGAATTTTAAAACGCTAGTGTGAAAGTAGCCTTACTTTGTAGGGTGACATGAACCTGCACACATTCCCTTTTGCTAATATTTTGCTGATAGGGGGGAGGGTTTGTTGCTTTGTTTTATCTGAACCAATGCTCTATTGTCTCACCCCTCCCAATGTAATTGGGGGATCTCAGATAATCTTCAAGCCATTGTAGACTTCAGAGACCAGAGTCAATACTGGACGACCAAAGAATAAGAAGTATGTTTGGTGCTCACTACTCAACGAGATGAAAGATTTGCATAGAAGAAGTGTTATCGGTGTGTATGTACACAGCTTACCACGTCTGATAGCAGCACAATGCCATCGAGCAGGCGTAAAACAAACAGACGCTCGGTGCAAAGTCTGCTAAAGAATGTGCATCTGAAAGGATTTGTCCAGGACTGCAATCCTCAGGACAAGTCATCAGTATGAGATCGGTGGTGATCAGACTCCCGATCAGCTGGCCTCTTCATGGTATACCAAGCACAGCGCCATGCAGTATACAGTGGCTGTGCTTGTATTGCAGGTCAATAACACTCACTTGAATGGGCCCCATGGGTACCATCACAGTTCAAAGACGTTGCTGAAGCGCTTGCCCAAGCAGTGCCTCCTCCAACAGCTGATCGGCAGGGGTGCCATGTTCATACCTCCACCGATCAGATATCAACGACCGATAGGTCATCAACATTTAACCCTTTTCTTGCCAAGGGCATACGTCTTACGTCTTGGCAGGGTGGCAATTCAGTAGACAAGATTGTACCTCGCACGTCCTTGCTACTTTTGGCTGGATCTGGGGCTAACAGCTAGAGATTCTAGCCAGGTCTTGTTTTAAATATGACAATCTCAGCTTTGAAACAAGACCAAAGTCGAAGTGCTGACAGGCTGCACAGAGAGAGATATAGCTAGTTGCTCCCGGCACACTGCACATGTCCCCAGGGGGAAGGAGTAAAATAGACTTCTGCGCACAGATGTGTAACGGCCCATCCGTTCAAACAGGGGGGGGGGGGTTGTTGGGGTGGGGAAACAAGGGGCCCTAATTTCTATGATCATGTCAATCAAACATCTGACAATCCTGTAGATAGTGAATAGTGTTTGTCACGGTACGATTAAGGTGTTTACACACTTTAGATAGTTGTCGGCCAAAGGCTGGTTTGCCCTACAGCTATTCCTCCTGACCTCACTGTACACACTTGGTTTGGCCGAGCATGCATGTGTTTTAGGCTCCATTCACACGTCCTGTTTTTCTTTCCTGATTCGATCCTGATTTTTTCAGGACCCATTGAAATGAATGGATCCAGATCAGGATCAGGATCGAATCAGGAAAGAAAAACAGGACGTGTGAATGGGGGAAAAAAGGAAAAAATCTGCGGCCAGACACCTCAGCCTGCAGCTTATCGCTCTTGAGAGGACTGTATAGAGACAGCCCACTTTGAAAAGGGGAATGGTAATACCCAGTTGTGTATTTATTGCTACGTTTCCAGGAGGAATAGACCAAGGAGTTGCAAGAAAAGATGCTCCTCTGCAAATTCATTACCACTTAGTCCTTTATCTACTCACAGTGACCATGGGGCCTCCTGCTTGAGGGCGAAAGCTCCAGTCCACCGTTACTAATTCAGACGTTGCGTCCCTCGAGGAGAAAGCCGCACCATAATTTAGCCGATTCTCCTACAACCCCGAATACTTCAGAGTCCATACGGATGTCTATACAGCCCACGCCGATCAAACCTAAAGACACAAGAAATCACATTAATGCTGGAGGCCATTGTATGCATCATTAAAGGGGTGGGCAGAATTACTATTTATCTCCTATCTATAGGTTATAAGTGTCTGATTGGCGAGGGTACAACCACTGGGACCCCCCATTTCCCCCATTTGAATAGAGCACTGGTCAGGGCACACTCGCTGGGACTGCCATAGATAGCAGAGTACAGCGCTCTGCCATCTTCAGCAGTTCCCACAGAGTTTAAATGGAGCAGCAGCGCACACTCACCATCACTGCTCAAGTCATCCGGGGGGTGTTTTTTTATTTTTTTGGCAGCACGAAAATGGATTTTTTGTAAGATGAATGAATGAAACGACCTCAATTTTCAGACCGCAAAACAACAACGGCCGTGTGTATGAGCCCTAAATCTGCCATCAATTTAGAAATTTGCCACCAAAAATAACCTGGGGCACATTTACTAAAGTGTTTGTGCCTGTTTGCAATCTAAAAAATGCTGTTTTATAGTCTTAATTTTTTAATTATTTTTAGTCTTATTTTTTAGTCACATTTTCTACTGTAATTGCGTCTGTTTTGGAGGCGTTTGCGCCTCATTCGCCTATTTTGATTTTTTTAGACTAAGGGCTCATTCACACAGTCGTTGTGCAGCTGTTCCGTGCATTGTGCATGGGCAACATCCGTGCGGCGGCCGGGACAGATCAAGACCCTTTCAACTTGAATAGGTCCGTGATCCGTCCGCACCACAAAAAAATAGAACAGAGGCACGAACAGAAACATCATGGAAGCACTCTGTAATTCTTCCGAGGGCTTCCGATTTGTGCCTCCATTCCGAACCGCACCTCCGGCTTTACGGACCCATTCGCAATAAATGGGTCCACGATCCGTGATGCACAGGGCCGGTGCCCGTGTATTGCGCACCCAGCCATGTGCATGAGGCCTAATTCAGAAGTTTTCTAATTTTTGCAACTTTTATCCAAAGTATTTTGCACTTGAATTTGTAGCAAAAACACTCTGATTTCTTCTCCACTCCAGGGCTGGTGTACTTTTTTTCAGCTGTTTGCAACGGTAAAGTGCAACTTTTTTTTTTGCATTGAAAGTCGACTTTCCGGGAGACGTGCGACTTTTCTGCAAATATGTGACTCTTTTCATTCACAAATAAATTAGACCAGTTCAAGTGAATATGAACCTGTCGTACTGAAAAACAACCACCAGAGGGCAGACTAATAACAATACAGCAAGTCTAATTTATCAAAGCCTGTGCGACTTTTAATAAATACTCGGCAAAAGAAAGACAAGCGAATGAAATACGTATCGTAACAATGCCCGTCCTTGTCCGCAAAACAAGACAAGAATAGGACGTTCTATTTTTGTGGACCTACAGATACGGAATGCACGTGGAGTCATTTTCTGTTTGTTTTTTCCAGCTTCACTGAAATAAATGGACCCACATACGGGCTGCAAAGAAAATGGAACGGACATTGACAAAAAATACGTCTGTGTGCATGAACCCTTAGACTGTTTTTATGACTACATAAAACGGTCGGAAATTTGTTTGTGTGGAGCCATGGCACGGAGCTGACTGCTCTCATTGAAGTGAATGGGGCCCCATCTACTCCACAAAATTGCTGAATAGATGCAGACCCATTCACACTGTCGTCAACAAGTGCAAAAGCCTCCAAAACAAGCAAAAAATCAGTTGGTAAATGTGATTGAAAAAAATAAGAAAGTCGGAAACAGACTCCATAGTAACTGTGCCTCACTATACATACACACATATACAGTATATACACGCACAGTATACACACACACATTATATATACAGTATATACACACACTATATATATATATATATATATATATACACATAGAATATACATAGAATATATATATACACACACACATTATATATACATAGAATATATATACACACACACACATTATATATACATAGAATATATATACACACACATTATATATATATACATAGAATATATATACACACACATTATATATACATAGAATATATATACACACACATTATATATACATAGAATATATATATACACACACTATATATACATAGAATATATATACACACACACTATATATACATAGAATATATATACACACACATTATATATACATAGAATATATATATACACACACACATTATATATACATAGAATATATATATACACACACACATTATATATACATAAGAAATATATATACACACCACACATTATATATACATAGAATATATATACACACACACACACATTATATATACATAGAATATATATACACACACATTATATATATACATAGAATATATATACACACACATTATATATATATATACATAGAATATATATACACACACATTATATATATATATACATAGAATATATATACACACACATTATATATATACATAGAATATATATACACACACATTATATATATACATAGAATATATATACACACATTATAATATATACATAGAATATATATACACACACATTATATATATATACATAGAATATATATACACACACATTATATATATACATAGAATATATATACACACATTATATATAGTGTGTGTGTATATATATATATATATATATATATATATATATATATATATACACACACTGCATATCTCTATACTCACACATTATACATATATAAACACACTATAAAACTACACAATCCCTATGACAAGAAGTGACACTATATCTATTACATACAGCTGCCCCTCTCCCACTCACCCCGGGAGCAGTAGCAGCAGTGTGGTGCTCCAGACCCCCGTCCTGCCCCGCCGCTCCTCCATGTCTTCCTTCGTCCTCTCCCCGGTCTCGTCCAGCAGGTGAAACTAGTGAGTAACCGGAAGTGATGAGACGCCATAGCTGCAGCCACTCCGCCCGGTGCACAGGTGACTCACCGCTCCCTGCCATCCCTGTCTCATCACTCATCATCTGAGCTACAGGGAGTGCGGTTATCAATATGCTAATGTGAACACTGACTGCAGTGCGGTTATATACTAATGTGAACACTGACTGTTATATACTAATGTGAACACTGACTGCAGTGCGGTTATCATACTAATGTGAACACTGACTGCAGTGCGGTTATCATACTAATGTGAACGTGGCAAAAACCCTGCAGCATGGCCTCCAGTTGAAAACAATCGGTTTCAGCACAGATTCGGTTGGTTTTTGGCACCAAATCCGTTCTGAAAGCCCAAGGCCAGAATACTCCGTATTAAGCTTCATTCACAGGACAGTTGTTTTTCGCTCAGATACGGATGCATTCACTTCAATAGTTCAGCAAAAAATGCTGGCAGCACAATGTGTGCTGTCTGTTCCGTAGCCCCACCAACAAAAATGGAACATGATCTTTTTGCAAGGACAGGCATTGTTACAATGGATCCGCAAAAAAAAACAGATGCCATACGAACGTCATCGGGGTTTTTTTTTTGCGGACCGCAGAACACAACAGTCCTGTGAATGTAGCCTGACCCTCATGAACACTTTCCGTATTTTTCCAGTGCAGAAATCGACCTGCCATGTGACTTTTAGGAACACATATATAAGGCCATATGTACTGTTCCTCCCTTTGCCTCCATTTACATACAGAAAATGGCAGATAAACATCATCAGATGCTGCATTTTGAGGCATTCTCATATGGAAGCATTACTTCTAGCGTAGGATCTCACAACACAACTAATCTAACTGGTTCCATGTGCAAAGCCATAGGAATGCTGTGTGCTGCCATATGGCACCCCTGTGAGACTATCTACTATACACAGTGCTACTCCTTAATACATGACTACATGATGACACATGCTATGAAGGATTCCATAAGCCTCCATATTATATGGTTACAGTACGGACCCCGCATGAATCATCCCATTGCACATCTTCTAGTAGTCTGTAACGCCAGCATAACAGATGAGTCTGACAGATGCTTTCTAGTACAATCTGTTTTGATAATTGCCTTCAATGGAAGAATTTTCAGTATTTTTTTTTTTAATTTCTAGAACGAGAGGAAGAAGAAATCCATCAGATCTGTCCGTCAGTGTCCCAGAAAATGGAGCGGTTTGTGGCCAGAAGAGTTACCGGTCCTCCTATGTATTTCTGACATTGTATGGAGTGTGACACTTGTGCTTATTATATCCTTCAGCGTCCGGTTACATAATGCACTTCCGTAGGAAACAGGTCTATCAACGATATTCCGGAAATTGAGTAATAATCCTCCTCCTCCCCTATAGGAAACAGGTTCTAATCAAAGTTTCCGATATTCACAGACGGAAATGAGTTATAGGGCAGCGCTCCTAATGTCACCGAATCACTGCGGGCGTGAGCTTTACCTTAGAGGCAGAGCACAGAGGTTTTTTACCTTTACCCTTTAACTTTTCACTTGTTCTCGGCTGACACACAGAAAAAATACGCTGTTCAGCCAGCCTGAAAATCCTCTCTAAAATGTGCAATGAATCCCTTATGTGTTATGTGCAGGCTGTGTTTAAATGAGTTCTCCTGGACTAAGAAATAAAAAATACTTAAATATTACTTCATTATAAATATATTCCCAAATACCTTTCATTAGTTATAATGGCTCGTTTTGTCTGTGGAGCAATTATTAGGAGAAACAAAATGGCCGCCGTCCTATTAGTACACACAAAACCTGTCCTAATCACACAGCAGGACAAGTTACTTCACAATACTGAGGTAAAGAGCTGGCTCATCCTCCTCTCTGCTCTCAGGGATTATGACCCCGAATAGAGATGATAAGATCTTCAGCTGAATCTTAGCAGGAATGGAGTTCATGAGGAGACATGAAGTACAGAGAGGAGGTGGGATGTGGTAATGAGCAGCAGCACTTGTATGCAGTCTCCATTACCACAGTCTGTCCTATCCGTCCTCTCTGTACTTCATGGCTCCCTGCCTTTCCGGGGCAATAACCTTTTTATTTTTCTGTTTACACCATTTAATATTGCATACGATGTATTGGGGAGCTTGGGAAAAAATCCAAATGGTCTGAAATTGGAAACCGCAACAGTTTTATGGGTTTTGTTTTTACAGTGTTCCCTGTAAGGTTAAAGTGACCTGTTACTTTCATTCTCCAGTTCAGTATGATTATGGCGATACCAAATATATATAGTTTTTATTGCATTTTAATACTAAAAAAATGTTTTCTTTGCCATATTCTGACCCCTATAACTTTTTTTGTAGTTAAGTGTCCAGAGCTGTATGGGGGGTTCATTTTTTGAGGGGCAATCTGTACTTTTTATTGATATCATTCTGGGGTATGTTAAGACTTTCTGATCACTTTTTATTTAATTTTTTTGTGGAGGTGAAGCGACCAAAAAACTAGCGAAAGAGCCATTTTAACATATTTTTTTTCAATTTCATGTTTTGCACATGGTGATACCTATG
>ONZH01005710.1:0-28400 GCA_900303285.1 Rhinella marina | reverse complement strand
AAACGCTAACTTTATAGAGCAGCAGCAAATGAGGAACTGCGGCCTAAATTAACGGTATTAAATGTGACAACAGATGTCAGCTACAAAGACTTTTGAACGGTTGTAATACGCTGTGCACCTAGCGTTACTGACAGGGCACACCTGGGGTTTTTTTGCCACCCAAAAAAATAAAAAAAGACGTATTTCACAATGGACTTTGGTCTTTTTTGAACAGCGACAATTGTTCTACCTACCAAAATACTATCCCTATTGTTTAATTCCCTGCTTGGTAAAATTAAACCACAGCAGCAAATGAGGAACTGCGGCCTAAATTAACGGTATTAAATACGGATGTCAGCTACAGAGACTTTTGAACGGTTGTAATACACTGTGCACCTAGCGTTACTGGCAGAGCACACCTGTTTTTTTTTGCCACCCAAAAAAATAAAAAAAGACGTATTTCACAATGGACTTTGGTCTTTTTGGAACAGCGACAATCTTTCTACCTACCCAAATAGTATCCCTACTGTTTAATTCCCTCCTAGGGAAAATTGAACTGCAGCAGCAAATGAGAAACTGCGACCTAAATTAACGGTATTAAATACGGATGTCAGCTACAGAGACTTTTGAACGGTTGTAATACGCTGTGCACCTAGCTTTACTGACAGGGCACACCTGTTTTTTTTTTTTGACACCCACAAAAAAACAAACAAACAAAAAAAAACGTATTTCCCAATGGGCATTTGAACAATGATAGTAACCCTGCCTGTAGAAATTCTATCAATACGCAAATGTTATACAGCAAGACACAAAAGAATTACTGCGGGCTTAACAGCAGAAATTATAGCAAAGTATGTCAGGTATATAGTATACAGAGAGTGTCCTACAGCATGCAGTAGCAGCAGCAGCACATGTGTCATTAATGGCAGGCCACTTAGTGCTATTTTCACCACCTTTAAAGTACTCAAATATCAGTAAATAAAGGTTTGTGACAGATATAATGTCCCTTATAAGGGCTTTTGGGTCTTTTTGGAGCGATTTCTATCCCTGCCTAGCGTGCTTCTCTCCCTACAGTGTAAGTCCCTCCTTGCTGTAGCAGCGCTTGTGGTGTTAATGGCAGGCCACCTAGCGCTATTTTCACCACCTTAAATGTCCTTAAATATAAAAAAAAAAAAAAAGGTTGTGCTAGATAAAATAGCCCTTAAAAGGGCTTTTGGGTCTTTTCTGCTCGTTTTCTATCCCTGCCTAGCGTGCTTCTCTCCCTACACTCTCTGTCCCTCCTTGCTGCAGCATCCCTGTCTAACACTGGCCGGGTCACATGTCACCGGGTGCTAAATACCACCCGATGATGCGTTCCCGGCCAGCCAATCAGTGTAATGCCAGTAGCTAACATGGCTACTGGCATTACACTGAATGCCATACCTCCCCGCACGCTAATTGGCTAATTAGCGAGCGAGGAGGTGACTCGAGCATGGCGCTCGAGCACACGCGGTATTCGGCCGAATAACGAGTGGTCCCAAGCACCGTCATGTTCGGCCAAATAGTGTATTAGGCCGAACATGTTCGCTCAACACTAGTATTCACCCCATAAGATGCACTGATATTTTCCCCCCAACTTGAGGGGGGAGAGTTCGTCTTTAGGGGGCGAAAAATATGGTATATGTATCACTCTCGCATCAGTTTACTTACACTGTATGAAACATAACAATACATCTTTATGTGTGTATTTTTATATTACATTATATTTGACTATATTGATGACTTGAATGAGATTTAGAGTGGCTGCAGTTTTCTTTACATAGTTTTACCCCCATAGCATGCCTTATCTCCCAAAAACATAAGGACATTTTAAAGATATTAATCAATTTAATTCCATAGACAGCAGCTGCTTTTACAATTGTGGTCTCATAACGTGTTTTTGTCACGTGGCTATGATATCACCTAAGGTCAGCACTAAGAATCAGACTGCGCAGGATAAACACTCAGGAAATAACTCCAGAGGGTTGATGGAAAGAAGAATAGCGATGAAACGGGGCGCAGCCGTAGTGAAATGCGGCTTGACTTAGGGGAAGGTAGGCCTCTGAGGGGTTAATTAGTTAGGGATTAGTTGGGGGGTGGGTGTTAGGCAGGAAGGGCGGGGTTAATTTTCCCGCCGTATATTTAAGAGTGGGTAGAGGAAGGGGTGGAGCAGTAGTTAATATCTAGTGAAGGGAGCAAGTTGCAGGTAATTTTGCTGATATGTCGGCCTTAGATAGTCTAATTGAGGAGATTAGGGCGGCCGCGGTGAGCCGAGGCTCAGCGTGGGTGCAGGAGTCCTTGCGAGCGGCTCTGCAAGGGGCGGTAGGGGGGGAGGCTGGTCAGGCTTCTAGACCTAGGGCCCGTAGGTCTCGTCCCCCGGAGCGGCTCAGCCCCGAGATGACGCCCAGGGTTCGGCGTCGCCTGGGGAGCCCCCTAAGGGACCCTTCGACACGGCCGCAGGCGTCCGGTGCCTCTAGGACACACGGCAGGGTCGGGAGGAATCCCGCACAGCGGCGGGACCATGCGGGGGAGGGGCGGCGGGTTGCCTGTCCCGTCCCCCTGGAGCAACGTGGAGGCGCTGAGGAGTCGGCGGCAGGCTCCCCGCTAGGTACCAGGAGCGGGGAGCGCGCCAGGAGCCTACCTGTCAGCGGGGCTGCTGGTCTGGTGGGCCGGGCAGGCCTCAGGAGTAGCGTGGGAGCGGCAGCCTCCCGGCCGGGAGGTTGCCATGGCAGCGTCAAGGAAGGTGCGGAGGAGCGTGGGGCGCCGCGGCGGAGGTCCGGTCGGCGGCAGTCACGTGATGCAGGGGCAGAGAGGGAGTCCAGAACGGTGTCTACAGCTGGAGCTGCATCTTCAGGAGCGGCTGGGAGTGCGGAGGGTGAGCCTGTAGCCACGCCTCCTGGAGATAGTAGAGAGCAGACAAGTGCTCTGGAGGCTCTGGACTACAGTATGCGGCCGTCTGCTGGTGGGCCTTGCCGGGGGAGGAGTCATGTCGGTATCCCCGCCCCTGTGGGTACAGGGGGCGGGTCGTCGCCTCATCTGTCCATGGAGGAAGGAGAATGGAGCCAGGATTCCAGGGATGGTGCTGAAGACCCAGAGGATCTGTCAGACGTTCGTGCTGAGCCGGTTGCGGCGGCAGGATCGGCGAGGGAGGTGTCAAGCCAGCGAAGTGTGAGGTCGGCGGCTGCTGGGGACCGGTCCCAGGGACGGCCAGGTGAGAGGACTTCAGGGGGGGTGGGGAGTGCTGGGGAGGTGGCTAGTACTTTGGGGGCTGGGGGGACTGTTCAGGAGCTGCTGTCAGGTCTGGCACAGTTGTTGGCTAGGGTCGGTGCGGGAGGTAATATTGGTCCTGCGGCGGTTTGGGCTCCGGCGAGTGGGGAGGGCCGTCGGCGGCTCAGCGGGACGTAGTGGTTGGCGAGTCGGCAGCTGTGGTTGCGGCGCCTACGCCGGTTGTGGTACCAGGTACGACGGTGGGGGTGTTGCCTCAGTTGGCGGGGGAAGGGACGAGTGGTGTTGGGAAGACGGGTACTGTGGATACAGTGCGGTTAGCGGATGCTGCGCGGGGAGAGGTTTATGTTTGTTTTGAAGGGCCGCTGGGGGCTCATTTAAAACAGGAGGTTAGGGAAAAAATCTGGAAGGACTAGTATGTGGAGATTTTTTCTTTGCTCCCGTTGGAGAAGTTTAATTTAGATAGAGTCAAGCCTGATGAGAGCAAGAAGGAGGAGGAGGAACGCCGGCGTTATCGCCTGATTCCTCGTACATTTATGAATTGGCTGCAGGCATTCGCCATTTTGGCTAGCGTGGTAGGGGAAAAAGCGCCGGAGCATTGTTCCGCGCTTTTTGGTTATATGGATTCTATAGGGGAGGCCTATAGGGTTTATGGGGGTGTTGCGTGGTTGCGGTACGACGAACAGTTTCGTCAACGGAAAGCGATCCGGCCTAGTATAAGGTGGGATCACAAGGACATCAGTTTGTGCATGCGGCTTATGGCCGCTCCTAAAGGGGGTACTCAGTCCTTTTCGAGGGACCCCGGGGGGCGGGTCGTCAGCGGAAACGCCTGCCGGGAATAGAAAGGGATGCTGTTTGCAGTATAACGAAGGGCACTGTAAGTTCCTTTCCGACTGCCATTTTAAGCATGAGTGCTCCGGTTGTGGCGGAGCCCATAGTTTTTCACGGTGTTTCAAGCGGGGAAAAGGTAAGGGATCCGAGGCTGCTCAGAAGAGGGTGGACGAGATGTTGCCTTTTCTAAAGAGATATCCAAATAGACGGGCCGCTGAGTTGTTGCGGGCAGGTTTTTCGGAGGGTTTTCGTATACCGTGTAGTTTGGTAGGAGCAGGGTTGTGTGTTCGTAATCTGGCTTCTGCGTTGGTTAGGCCGCATGTTGTGCGGGAAAATATCGACAAGGAAGTTTTGGCGGGCCGAGTTGCTGGCCCTTTTGTGGTTTTGCCGTTACCTGGTTTGCGGGTGTCTCCGTTGGGTTTGGTTCCGAAGAAGGAGCCCAATAAATTTCGGTTAATACATCATTTGTCTTATCCGGCGGGGTTGTCAGTGAACGATGGTATTGACCATGATTTATGTTCTGTTTCGTATACTTCTTTTGATGCTGCGGTTAGGTGGGTGCGACGTTTTGGAAACGGGGCATTATTGGCAAAAACGGACATTGAGGCGGCGTTCCGTTTGTTGCCTATACATCCGGATAGTTTTCATTTGTTAGGGTTTAGATGGGAGGGTCAGTTTTATGTTGATTGTTGCTTACCTATGGGTACGATATCTTGCGCGATATCTTGTTCGTTGTTTGAGACGTTTAGCTCGTTTTTGGAATGGGTTGTTAAACAGGAATCGGGTTGGAATTCTGTATTACATTATCTGGATGATTTTTTGTTTTTGGGGCCTTCAGGGTCTAGGGTATGTTCTGTTTTGTTGCACACTATGGAGCGTGTAGCGGCGGTTTTTGGTGTTCCATTGGCCCCTGAGAAGACTGAGGGTCCGGCGACTTCGGTTAAGTTTCTGGGTATTGTGATTGATTCTGTGAGAATGGAGTGTCGTTTGCCGGAGGACAAGTTAGCGGATTTGGTCTCGGAGGTGTCAGGACTTCGGAAGCTTAAGAAGGCTCGATTGCGGCGGGTTCAGTCGGTTTTGGGCAAGCTTAACTTTGCCTGTAGGATTCTTCCGATGGGTCGGGTTTTCTGTCGTAGACTTGCCATGGCTACATCAGGGGTTACCGCTCCGTTGCATTTTGTGCGCCTGTCAGCTGAGGTGAGAGCGGATTTAGAGATGTGGGAAGAGTTTTTGTCACGCTTCAATGGTCGTTCGGTTTGGATGGAGGCGCAAGTGTCGAATTTTGATTTAGAATTATTTACTGATGCATCTGGGTCGTGCGGGTATGGTGCGTTTTGCCAAGGGCAATGGAGTGCGGGGGCGTGGCCAGACGATTGGAAGAGGGCGGGTTTCCTCACTAATTTGGCCTTATTGGAATTGTTTCCGATTGTGTTGGCAACTGAATTATGGGGGGAGCAATTGCAAAATCGGCGGGTGCGTTTCTGTTGTGATAACATGGAGGTGGTGCAGGCGATCAATGCACAGTTGGGGAGTTCGCCACCCGTGTTGCGTTTGTTGCGACAGCTTGTTTTGAAGGGTTTGTCTTTGAATGCATGTTTTGAGGCTGTTCATGTTCCTGGGGTCGAGAACTCAGTGGCGGATGCTCTTTCTCGTTTTCAGTGGGAGCGGTTTCGCAGTCTGGTTCCAGGGGCAGAGGAAATGGGTCTGCCTTGTCCCCAGTGGCTCTGGAGCGTGGCCTTGGGGTCTTCCCATCGTTGATTCAGCGTTCTGTGAGTACCGGTACGTGGACAGCATATTCGTCGGTGTGGTCTCAATGGGAGCGATTGGTTGAGCAGGTAGGGGGTTGTGAATCGGCAGAGGATTTTCGGGTGTTGTTGGTGTATTTTGTTGGGTTGTCTTTTAGTTGTGGGGTTTCATATTCCGTGGTTGCTAAGAAGGTTGCGGCGGACGCGTTTTGGTTGCGTCTGCGGGGATGGCCGGATGTAGCGAAGTGTTTTCTCGTTAGACAGGCGTTAAAAGGTTATCGGAGGAGTATGGTGCAGCGAGATACGCGTCGTCCAGTTTCGTTTGATGTGTTGGTAATGTTGAGTGGGCTGGTTGAGTCTTTGTGTGTTTCCGGTTACGAAGCGGCCTTATTTTGGGCCGCTTTTTCATTGGCGTTTTTTGGCGCGCTTCAGGTGTCGGAATTGGTTGCTAGGAACCGAGCAGGTGTTGGGGGTTTGCAGTTGGCCGATGTCGTGTTGGGCTCGGAGGGGCTATTGTGTTTTTTGAGACGGTCAAAGACGGATGTGGATGGTAGGGGTTGTAGTGTGTTGCTGCGGCCTTTGCCGGGGTCGTCCGTTTGTCCGGTTCGTTGTGTGTTGGAATTTAAAGCCATTTGGCCGTCAGTGCAAGGACCTCTTTTGGTGCATCAGGATGGGTCGGCCTTATCTCGGTTTCAATTTGTGGCTGTTTTTCGTAAATGTTTATCAGCAGGAGGTCTGCAGGCTTCGGAGTTTGCGTCGCATTCCTTTAGGATTGGGGCTGCTACTGAGGCTGCCAGGTGGGGCCTTGGTGGGGAGGCTATCAGACGTATAGGTCGGTGGGAATCGGCCTGTTTTAGATCTTATATTCGTCCACATTTATTGGCTCAGTGAGGTGCAAGTATGGGGCCTGTAGTAGTTGCTAGTAGTTGCTAGTAGGGTGTTTACTCTGTTGGAGGGGGGCGTACTGATGTGGCGTTTTTTGTTCTTTCTTTTAGGGCCGGTTACATGTTTGGCTTGGATTTTTGGACATTCTTACGTGTACTGGGGGGCCCTTCGAGCTGACGTTAGGAGGAATGGACTTCAGTTAGGTTTTCCGGTCAGCGAAGTACAGGTTCGCTGGATAGGGTTGCGGGGTTTGTTGTGGTGCAGGGTTTTGCCGGAATTTCAATTTTATGTGTCCCTTGATCGTTCTCCCGATATTTTGGTCCTACATGCGGGAGGTAACGATTTGGGTGTTCGCCGGTCTAGAGACATTATTCGGGATGTGAAGATTGATATTTTACGATTGCGGGTTGAGTATCCGGATATGTTGACCATCTGGTCGGAGATTGTGGCGCGCTGTTCGTGGCGCGGGGCCAGGTCAGTCGAGCGTCTGAATAAGGCTCGGGCGAAAATTAATAAGGAGGTTGGGCGTTTTGTTCGACGGCAAGGTGGTTTTGTGGTACGGCACAGAGAATTGGAGACGGCTTCATCACAATTCTTGAGGGCGGATGGAGTCCACCTTAATGAGGTGGGGATTAATATGTGGGCTTTGAGGTTGCAGGAGGGCTTGGAGACTGCGTTGTGGGTGTGGAGGGACAAACACAGGTGAGGCGTCACAAGTGTTCGTCGGTGGCCAGAAAGAGTGGAGGCAAAAATGGAGGATAGGTGCATGGCTATTTGGGGGCGTGCACCTATGACGTTTTTGTCAAGTGGAAAATGGGGCTCCTGTTGGGGTTGTTAGCCCTACAGGGGTAGAACTTTATGAGTGGTGCCCTTGGGTCGGTGAGTGCGGCCGAGGGTAATGCTGGAAGTAGTTTGTGGAAGTTCGCGAGGAGAGAACGGAAGTGATTGCCTTCCAGGATCCTTTTTCCACTTTATCTTGTGGGTTAATGATATATGTTATATATATGTTATATAATTGTGTTCGGTACTTGAAAGTTGTACAGTTTTGTATTGGTTAATAAATTGCCGCTACGGCCTTTTCACCAAAATCAAGTCTCCTGGTGTATTTGTAGGTATTGGGAATATGGGAGGGGGATAGGAGGCCGAGCATCCTTCATCCAAAAGTCAGAATAGCAATGAAACGGGGCGCAGCCGTAGTGAAATGCGGCTTGACTTAGGGGAAGGTAGGCCTCGGAGGGGTTAATTAGTTAGGTATGATCTGGGGGGTGGGTGTTAGGCAGGAAGGGCGGGGTTAATTTTCCCGCCGTATATTTAAGACTGGGTAAAGGAAGGGGTGGAGCAGTAGTTAACGTCTAGTGAAGGGAGCAAGTTCCCGCCCGCCCTGGAGGTTTGGTATTTGTGGTGGGGGTTTGTGGACTTGTCGCAGTGGCCAGAAAGAGGGGATCCTGGGAGGCAAAAAATGGAGGATAGGTGCATGGCTATTTGGGGGCGTGCACCTATGACGTTTTGTCAAGTGGAAAATGGGGCTCCTGTTGGGGTTGTTAGCCCTACAGGGGTAGAACTTTATGAGTGGTGCCCTTGGGTCGGTGAGTGCGGCCGAGGGTAATGCTGGAAGTAGTTTGTGGAAGTTCGCAAGGAGAGAAGGGAAGTAATTGCCTTCCAGGATCCTTTTCCATTTTATCTTGTGGGTTAATGATATATGTTATATATATGTTATATAATTGTGTTCGGTACTTGAAAGTTGTACAGTTTGGTATTGGTTAATAAATTGCCGCTACGGCCTTTTCACCAAATCAAGTCTCC
Organism: Rhinella marina; assembly: GCA_900303285.1. Lineage (NCBI taxonomy): Eukaryota > Metazoa > Chordata > Amphibia > Anura > Bufonidae > Rhinella > Rhinella marina. The sequence goes on along the minus strand of ONZH01005710.1, from coordinate 19,914 downwards.
TGGTGTATTTGTAGGTATTGGGAATATGGATGGGGGATAGGAGGCCAAGCATCCTTCATCCAAAAGTCATGAAGGAGACTGTGATGCAGCATCTGGGCCACAGGAGTGCATGGGAGTTTGGGTGGCCAGATGGTTGTAGTAGTGATACTCACGGTTCTGAAGCTTTATGGGTTGGCGTTCAGGGACAGGAAAGGGACACCAGTTCTTCTCTTTGGGGCACACTCTGGTTCTCGGGGTCCTCCTGCCTGATAACTGTTGAGGTGCCTTTGGTGTTGATGGTTTTACAGTGAGGCAGGGTCCCTGTTGTTGTGACATGAACACCTTCCCGTGCAAATGTAATGCAAGAGGCAATGAGGAGACAGTTGTGCAGAAGAATTCAAATGCAAACAGTTCAGGATAGGTCTTACTTTGTAATGGACCAGCTAATGTTACATGCCATATCGTCAGATGTTACAGCGCAGTACATTATATAGCATTGCAGCTCAGTCCCATTGACTAAAATGGGGCTGAGCTACAACTAGGCCATGTGACCGATGTACAATGATATTACTTGCCTAAAAAGAGGCTGTGGTGCTCAAGGCCTCTTCCAACAACTGATCAGCGGGGGTCTCGGTTGTCACATTCCAGCATGATCTGAAAATGATGACCTATCCTGGGGATAAATTATAAATATAATTTCCTGGATAACCACTTTAAGCAAATTTCTTGCAACAAATAAGGGTGTTCCCCTCTATGGTATATGCGGACTGTATACGGAACCATTTGTTTCAATGGGTCCGCAAAAAAAACGGAAGGTACTCCATGTGCATTCCGTTTCCATATGTCCGTATTTCCGTTCCGCAAAAAATATACAACATGTCCTATTCTTGTCCGTTTTGCTGGTAGGCATTGATACAATGGATCCGGAAAAAAAACTGAAAAACTGATGCCATACGGAACGGCATCCGTTTTTTTTTTTGGTGGATCTGCAATTTGCGGACCACGAAACAAATACGGTCATGTGAATGAAGCCTTAGGGGGACACCATCCCCATTTTGACTAATCCATAGTCTTTTTCAAGCATGCTTGAAAAAGACTATGGGTTAGTCAAAATGTTGCACTATTTTTGTACTTTGTACCTGTATTGGACCCTTTTTTAATAACAGTGATCATGGAGGCTATGCTGCCGACTACTTAGGTTTTACTTTACTGAATATACTGTTACTGTATATAATGTCATTGTATAATACTGTTAAAGGGGCCCTGACAATAAAATCTTTTAGTCCTCCTCCTGGGTGGGCCCCTCCTGTGTTCAGTAGCTTCCCCTGCTTCCACTGTAGCTACTTCTTTGGAGCAAATAATTCAAAAGAACTCCATGGCCCTGATTTATCATTCCTTCATTCCAGAATTATGGTTTCAAAAAATAGCAAAATGGGGCTTTTGCAACTTTTTGCTCTTGCTCGCGCAAATACTGTGCAACTTTTTGGATTTTTACACCACTCACTCGAGTTTTGTAATTTGGGTGGAAAGTGGGTCTGGTTAGCTATCTCCATATAGATTGTAAGCCCTCGCGGGCAGGGCCCTCTCTCCTTGTGTACCAGTTTGTAACTCGTCTTGTTCATGCTTAAAGGGGTTTTCCGAGTTATATATATTGATGACCTATCTTCAGGATAGGTCATCAATATCAGATCGGCGGGGGTCCGACACCCGGCACCCCCGCCGATCAGCTGTTTGAAGAGGAGGCGCGCGCCGTACCAGCGCTGCCTCCTCTTCATTGTTTACATGCTGGCTGTAACGGGGTAGTGGTGAGTAGGTGTAATTACACCTAACCACCCCATTCATTTCAATGGGAAGGCTAGTTCCCATACAAGTCTATGGAAGCGATTCTTCCCATAGAAATGAATGGGGCATTTAGGTGTAATTACACCTACTCACCACTACCCCGTTACGGCCAGCATGTAAACAGTGAAGAGGAGGCAGCGCTGGTACGGCGCGCGCCTCCTTTTCAAACAGCTGATCAGTGGGGGTGCCGGGTGTCGACCCCCGCCGATCTGATATTGATGACCTATCCTGAGGATAGGTCATCAATATATATAACTCGGAAAACCTCTTTAATGTATGTCTGTATGTATTCCCCTTTTCATATGTAAAGCGCTATGGAACGAATGGTGCTTTAATAATAATAATAATAATAATAATAATGATAATAATTACTTTTACTCCATATTTATTCTTGAGACTTTTTTTAAAAAGTCGTAACAAAAATTGTGATCTCACTCCCGTAGGAGGGTGGAGTAGGAAAACTAGAGTAGCTTCTGTAGATGCAAGTGTTAAGTTTAAGGATACCTGTGACATTTGAGAAATGTGGGATAAACTACACCAGTGCATACTCAAAAAAAAACTGACCCTCATGATAAATTCCCCCCAGTATGTTACTGTCTAAGAACTAAGCTCAGAAACTTATCAGGAAAACTGATGGGAATATGCTAAATAGATGTCTAATTCTTACTATAAATGATAGATGTATTCAAGAATTATTAAAAGCTGGAATCAAACCATGTTACATGTGTAGGTACTGTATAACCCTGTGATTACCAAGATTTTCAAAGATCAGGTCAGCATCCACACGCTGCAAATCCTGATGCTGACCTCAACATGACTCAACCTTTGTACTATGCAGCATTTTATGCAGATCTGACTTGTTTTCGAATGTTGCTACATTATGGCGCTGACCCGGATTACAACTGTTCACACCATGATTTCTTAATCAGTTATCAAGATCAGGGGCGCACCTACAGGGGGGGTCCAGCGGGTCTGGACCCCCCCTAGAACCATAAAGAATTTTTTTTTTTTTTAATACCTCAGGGCCGCACCGCAATCGCCACAGGCGGTGTGGCCCTGGTTCGTTTTGCGGGCGGCAGCAGCGCTAAAGAGGAGAGGGGAGAGAGGTTTTTCTCCTACCTCTCCTCTGCGCTGCTGTAATGTCGTATCTGATTGGTGGAGAAGCAGAGGGCGGAAGCTGCTTCTCCACCAATCATTTCAAGCCCCCGCTCCAGAGCCCCATGTGACTGGCTGCCCAGCCAGTCCTTCCACCGGGCAGAACAGCCATCCAGCCGGACCTCGCTCCCGCCGGAACAGCCATCCGGCCAGCCGACCTCCTGCTGCAGCAAGAGAAAATGGTGAGTCTGTGCCCCCCCTGCCTTGTATTGTGCCCCCCCTGCCTTGTATTGTGCCCCCTGCCCTGTATTGTGCCCCCCCGCCCTGTATTGTGCCCCCCCTGCCCTGTATTGTGCCCCCCCTGCCCTGTATTGTGCCCCCCCTGCCCTGTATTGTGCCCCCCCTGCCCTGTATTGTGCCTCCCTGCCCTGTATTGTGCCTCCCTGCCCTGTACCGTGCCCCCTGCCCTGTACCGTGCCTCCCTGCCCTGTATTGTGCCCCCCTGCCCTGTATTGTGCCCCCCCTGCCCTGTACCGTGCTGCTCTGTACCGTGTCGCCCCGGCCCTGTATTGTGCCCCCCCTGCCCTGTACCGTGCCGCCCTGCCCTGTACTGTGCCCTTGTCTTTTACCATGCCTCCTGTACCGTGCCCTGTACTAGGGTTGCACGATATATCGAAAACTCGTACGGTTTCGGTACCTAGTGTGGTACCGAAGCTCGATACCGAGTTTTCTTGCCGTCCGATACTTAGAACATGGCGTGCGCATCACTTTGATGTGGTTGCCATGTTCTAATATCTGCCGCGCTGCCAGGGGCCCCGTGCCCCCCTCAGATCAGCCCACCCAGGTCCCAGCCACTTAAAAAAAAATCATACTTACCTGTTCTGGCCGCCGCTGTCCTCACTGGTTCCGCGCTCCACCTTCTTCCCTGGCGCGCACTATGACCTGACGCTATGACCTGACGCAGCGTCAGGTCATAGTGAGCGCCGGCAGGCAAGAGAGTGGAGCGGGGAACCTGAGGACAGCGGCGGCCAGAACAGGTAAGTGTGATTTTTTAAAGTGGCTGGGTGGGCTGATCTGAGGTCTGAGGGGGGCACAAGACGCTGACCTGAGGTCTGATGGGGGCACATTGTGTTGATCTGAGGGGGGCCACAAGACGCTGACCTGAGGTCTGATGGGGGCACATGGGGGCACATTGTGTTAATCTGAGGTCTGATGGGGGCACAAGACGCTGGTCTGATGGGGGCACAAGACGCTGACCTGAGGTCTGATGGGGGCACAAGACGCTGACCTGAGGTCTGATGGGGGCACAAGACGCTGACCTGAGCTCTGATGGGGGCACAAGACGCTGACCTGAGGTCGGATAGAGCCACAAGACGCTGACCTGAGCTTTGATGGGGGCACATTGTGTTGATCTGAGGTCTGATGGGGGCACAAGACGCTGATCTGAGGTCTGATGGGGGCACAAGACGCTGATCTGAGGTCTGATGGGGACACAAGACGCTGATCTGAGGTCTGATGGGGACACAAGACGCTGATCTGAGGTCTGATGAGGGCACAAGACGCTGACCTGAGCTCTGATGGGGGCACATTGTGTTGATCTGAGGTCTGATGGGGGTGCAAGACGCTGATCTGAGGTCTGATGGGGGCACAATGTGTTGATCTGAGATTTATTATCCCTGTACAGTGACATCACTGTGTTTATTAGCCCTGTACGGTGACATCACTGTGTTTATTATCCCTGTACAGTGACATCGCTGTGTGTATTATCCCTGTACTGTGACATCACTGTGTTTATTATCCCAGTACTGTGACATGACTGTGTTTATTATCCCTGTACAGTGACATGACTGTGTTTATTATCCCTGTACAGTGACATCGCTGTGTGTATTATCCCTGTACTGTGACATCACTGTGTTTATTATCCCAGTACTGTGACATGACTGTGTTTATTATCCCTGTACAGTGACAGCACTGTGTTTATTATCCCTGTACAGTGACATCGCTGTGTGTATTATCCCTGTACTGTGACATCACTGTGTGTATTATCCCTGTACTGTGACATCACTGTGTTTATTATCCCAGTACTGTGACATGACTGTGTTTATTATCCCTGTACAGTGACATCGCTGTGTGTATTATCCCAGTGCAGGAAGAGGTAAGTGGTCTGTGTTTGTGTGTTTGTTTTCTATTTTTCAGGGTCGTGAATGCAGAGGACTACGTCAGATTCGGTGGACTACGTCGGACCAGCTTTTTTTTTTTTTTTTTTTAATAAAATGGTCAAACAGGGGTCTGGGGGAGTGTTTATTTCAATAAAATGTTTTATACTTGTGTGTGTGCATTTTTTTTTACAATACTACAGTTTTAGTAATTATGGCTATCTACAGACGGCCCTGATTACTAATACTGGGCTTAGTGCTTGCCGGTATGGCAGGCCAGCACTAACCCCAACATCTATTACCTCGGCACCCACCGCCACCAGGGGTGCCGGGAAGAGCCGGGTACCCGCAGGACTGGACCTTCTAAATTGAGGGTCTGGCTCTGGGGCGGCTGCAGGCTGGTACCATTAGGCTGGGAAGGGCCAATAACCCTGTCCCTTCCCACCCTGGTAGTGCCAGGCTGCAGCTGCTGGTTGTATCTGGCTGGTGAAGGAAAAAAGGGGGGGATCCCAGCCTAATGGTACCAGCCTGCAGCCGCCCCAGAGCCAGACCCTCAATTTAGAAGGTCCGGTCCTGCGGGTACCCGGCTCTTCCCGGCACCCCTGGTGGTGGTGGGTGCCGAGGTAATAGATGTTGGGGTTAGTGCTGGCCTGCCATACCGGCAAGCACTAAGCCCAGTATTAGTAATCAGGGCCGTCTGTAGATAGCCATAATTACTAAAACTGTAGTATTGTAAAAAAAAATGCACACACACAAGTATAAAACATTTTATTGAAATAAACACTCCCCCAGACCCCTGTTTGACCATTTTATGAAAGAAAGAAAAAAGCTGGTCCGACGTAGTCCACCGAATCCGACGTAGTCCTCTGCATTCACGACCCTGAAAAATAGAAAACAAACACACAAACACAGACCACTTACCTCCTCCTGCACTGGGATAATACACACAGCGATGTCACTGTACAGGGATAATAAACACAGTGATGTCACTGTACAGGGATAATAAACACTGTGATGTCACAGTACAGAGATAATAAACACAGTGATGTCACAGTACAGGGATAATAAACACAGTGATGTCACAGTACAGGGATAATAAACACAGCGATGTCACAGTACAGAGATAATACACACACCGATGTCACTGTACAGGGATAATAAACACAGTGATGTCACAGTACAGGGATAATAAACACAGTGATGTCACCGTACAGGAATAATAAACACAGTGATGTCACAGTACAGGGATAATAAACACAGTGATGTCACAGTACAGGGATAATACACACAGTGATGTCACCGTACAGGAATAATAAACACAGTGATGTCACAGTACAGGGATCGGCGTCTCGTGCCCCCATCAGACCTCAGGTTCTTCTTTATTTTGGCGAGGTATCGTATCGGTATCGAACTCAAAATTCTGGTATCGTGACAACCCTGCACTGTACCGTGCCGCCCTGCCCTGTACCGTGCCTCCTGCCCTGTACCATGCTTTCTGCCCAGTACCTTGCCTCCTGCCCTGTACCGTGCCTCCTGCCCTGTACCATGCTTTCTGCCCAGTACCATGCCTCCTGCCCTGTACCGTGCCTCCCTGCCCTGTACCGTACCGCCCTGCCCTGTACCATGCTTCCTGCCCTGTACCATGCCTCCTGCCCTGTACCGTACCGCCCTGCCCTGTACCATGCCTCCTGCCCTGTATCATGCCTCCTGCCCTGTACCATGCTTTCTGCCCTGTACCTTGCCTCCTGCCCTGTACCTTGCCTCCTGCCCTGTACCGTGCCCCCCTGTCCTGTACCGTGCCTCCCTGCCCTGTACTGTGCCATTTCCTTACTGGCATTTGGCACTATATTGGCATAATTTGGGGGCACTATGGGGGCATCTGGTGGCTCTAAAGGGGCATTTTGTTTACTGGCACATTATAGGGGGCACGATAGAGGAGATTGGCACTATGGGGCATGTGGTGGCACTATAGGGGCCTCATTTGGGGGCATCTGGTGGCTCTAAAGAGTCACTTTTTTACTGCCACATTATGGGGGGGCACTATGGCATCTGGCACTAAGGGGTAATTTTTTTCTGTCACATTATGGGAGGTACTATAGGGCAGAGCAGCACTATAGGGGCATCATTTGCAGACACTATGGGGTCATCTGGTGGCTCTAAAGGGGCAATTTATACTGGTACTTTATAGGGGGCACTATGGCATCTGGCACTAAGTGGGCAATTTTTACTGGCACATTATGGGGGAGAGGAGCACTATAGGGGCATGTGATGGGGCAGTAAGAAGGGGCATTTTTTACTGGCATATTATGGGGAACACTATGGAGGAGAGGAGCACTATGAGGGCATTTACTGGGGCACTATATAGGGGTATTTTATACTGGTATACATTATTGGGATATTAGCTCAACTGCGGGCACTAAGCTGTGGTATTATTGTGAGCTTTACTACTACTGGGGGGCTATGGGGAACATGATGTCTAGTATGGGCACTATGGGGACATTATTACTACTAAGTGTGGTCTGGCAGATAATTATTTCTATTGGTGGGATTTTGTGGAGCACTGTTACTTTTGGGGGGCACCCTGGCATAATATCATTAGTCTAGGCGCAGTTATTTTTTAGAACACTGTGTGCCAATAATTAATAAAGGGGGCACTATCTGTGTGGTAGTAGTATTTTTCAGGGGACAGTTTCTGCAGTATAGTATTGGGGGAGCACAGCGGGCACAGTATTGGGGGTGGCAGGATGAGGTGTTCAGGAGATGTAAAGATGATGGAAATGTGGGAAACTAATGTCTGTTTGTATCTCTGCAGAGACGAGAGATGGCTGAAAAATCTTCATGGCGGTCTGGTCCGAATGGAGAAGATGAGGAAAGAGAACGTCTACAACAGAGCAGACACCACTGGATGTACGAGGTATGTGGGGCGCTGTGTAGGAGAGGCGATGCTCCGGCTCCTCCCTCTGCCATTTACAGAAGGAGGATTCAGAGCTGGGTGAGGATGACCAAAGGGGGTCAGCAGGGCACAGGCAGGTGGCAGATGGTGGGGGGGGGACGCTCAGGCCTGGAGCAGGATCTGGGGAGGGAGGAGAGTGGAGGATCTTCCTGGCTGTGTGTAGCCTGCTGTTGTATATTGTATAATGTGAAGCAGGCAGTGCAGCCAGGACACGTCCTCCCCTCTCCATATGATGTATAGAACTGGGCCTCAACCATATCATTTCAGCTGTAGTGTTTGTTGGGAGTGGTCTATTAGATATGGGAGGGGCTTTTAATAATGGGCGGGGTCTATTTTTCACCGCGGGGCGCTACGCGCGCCGCAACTTTACTCTGCTATTATGTCTTTAATGTATGTGGGCGTGGAGAAAAATAGCCCCACCCACAAGACGCCACACCCTTTTTCCTTTTCGGACCCCCCCTAGAAAAAATTCCTGGGTGCTCCCCTGATCAAGATGTCCAATCAATATTAGGAAAGTCTTTCCATGAACTATGAGGTCCAATTTCTGAAACTGCTCATCCAGTTTGGTGCTAATATGTACTCACCTGATATACAGAAAACTTCTGATGCAGCAAAACATCTAGACAGAGAAATTTGTAAAGACATCTCCTTCTTCTAACCAGTGAATATGTGGAGTCCTGTATTTCTTTCCAATAAATATCTTCACTTTGATCTATTTTGTACCATTTCTCTCATTGGGTGCTAATCTAGTAGATAAAAGTACAACCTCTACAAGCTCTTTCACTTTTTGCTCTATGACAGAAACAATTACAGTACACTTGCACGCCTAGCAGATTTGCCTATAATGAACAAAGTGTATAGCAGCTTAAGTAGAAATTAAAGAACAACAGTATCTTGACGCATAAACAATAAATACATTCTGAAGATGCAAACAGTTTAGGGTGCTTTAAATTAGGTTCACAAAATATGGATTACTACCTATTTCGATGAATATGTAACTTATTAGGAGCTCATTTATAGTACTTTGGACTAGTTATAATTTTTATCCTGTTTTTATGGATTGTATTACTGACTGGTAGTATCAACCTACAATCTCACCCACATCTGTACTATGGTCTTATTTTCTACAGTTCACCCAAGATCCCTGATGTCTCAGTGCCGTATCACTATAAGAAGGCTGATGAAACAAGTGGGGAAGCTCAGTCTCATTGATCAGCTAAAAGTCCCTGAAAAGCTACTTAGATACTTACAGTACCACGATGAGATGGATAACCCAGAAGTTCTGCCACGATATTATACAGAAAGCAGAATGGTAGTTATTACACAGTTATTACAATTTCCCCGGTTTAAGGGAAATTTAGGGTCTGGATCTATTTGTAGATGTTCTCTTAATACAGTGACCATCACACACTGCTATTGTTTCAAGTCTTTTCCCACCAATACATTTAATTCATATTCACAATCTGTCCATAGCTTTGTCCTATTCGGTTTCTGTCTGAATATATGTGCTAGCTGACCTGACAGATTGAGCATTAGGCGAATCTTACAATTCATTTGGTCCTAGATGTTGAACCCCCCCAATAGACATTAATGGCATACCCTGTAGCTGTGTGATAAATATCCTTCATCTGTATTTAATTGCAGTAAGATGGTTCGCCCATTCAGTTACATACATTTTCAATTAACATATATAAAACAACACATACAAATTGTATTCTTTTTGCCTACATTTATATTTCAAAGTTGAGACAAATGTATATCAGCCAAATTTATGCTAAAAGGACACTTATGGTATGCGTTTTGTTAATTATAAGCTTATAGGCATGTTAGAAGTAATAAAAGCAGAGATTGTCTGTAATAGAAGATAACATGCTTCTTCTCACTCCCCATATTCATCAGTCTATATATCTGCTATTCAGGGGCGGACACAGACAGCAGAGGGCCCCTGTGCAAGGAATGTGTCTGCCCCCCCCCCCCCGCCTTTCCCAAACCAAATTCTTAACCTAACCTATGGTGTCCTAACATTACATACAGCAATACAAAACACACAGGGTTTGGCTACTTTCACACATGCAGCACTAAGCTCCAGCCACCTAATTTGGCAGAGAATGCAGGAAATTGGCCGGACACAAACTCAGGCATGCAGCAGTTTGTGTCCCGCTGATTCTCAGCATTTTTGCCAGATTGTGGCCGGATCTCTGCCATACCCAATTATAGTTAATGGGGCCAGCGGGCATTCTGCATCCAGTAGTGCCGGAGCCGGTAAATTCCAGAAGGCTGTTCTCTGCTGGAACAGCCTGCCAGAATCACTAACTCAAATGTGAAAGTAGCCTAATGCAGTGCCACATACCTTGTACATCCAGTGACGTCTTCTTAGATGTAGATGTTCTCTTTCCTCATCTTCTCCTTTCAGACCGGACCGCCATGATGATTTCTTCCAGCCTTCTCTTTTTTCTGTGGAGTTTGACAAATAGACATCTTAGTTTCCTACTTTTCCATCATTCTCCCACCCTGCACCCAGGAAATAGTGTCCCTGACACTAAATTATAACCAAAATGTTCCCCAAAAATAACTGTGCTAAGCTGATACTGTGCCCCCCACTGTAATAGTGCTCCCCAAAGTCCCACCAATAGAAATAATTAGTGCCCCCGGCCAGCCAATGTCACCATAGTGCCCTCATAATGTGTGCCAATTCCCCCTACTGTGTTCCCAAAAAACTCTCTTAGTGCCCCTATACAATGACCCCAATAATGCTCCTCTCCCCCCCTTCTCCATAGTGCCCCCCATGTCTGCCAGTATATAAGATAGGGCCCCCATAGTGCTCCTCCCCCTCCAAAGTGCCCTCATGTGTGCCAGTGTATAAGATAGGACTCCCAGTAGATGCCCTCATAGTGCTCCTCTCCCCTCCTTCTCCATAGTACCCCCAATGTGTGTCAGTATACAAGATAGGGCCCCCATAGTGCTCCTCCTCCTCCATAGTGCCCCCCATGTGAGCCAGTATATATGATAGGGCCCCCCCATAGTGCTCCTCCTTCTACATAGTGCCAGTATATATATATATATATAGGGCCCCCCATGTGAGCCAGTATATATGATAGGGCCCCTCCATAGTGTTCCTCCTTCTACATAGTGCCAGTATATATATATATATATATATATATATATAGGGCCCCCCATAGTGGTCCTCCTCCATAGTGCCCCCCATGTGAGCCAGTATATATGATAGGGCCCCATAGTGCCAGTATATATATATATATATATATATATATATAAATAGGGCCCCCATAGTGCTCCTCCTCCATAGTGCCCTCCATAGTGCCCCCATTGTGCTCCTCCTCCATAGTGCCCCCATTGTGCCCTCCCTCATAGTGCCCCCATAGTGCTCCTCCTCCATAGTGCCCTCCATAGTGCCCCCATAGTGCTCCTCCTCCACAGTGCCCTCCATAGTGCCCCCATAGTGCTCCTCCTCCATAGTGGCCCCCATAGTGCTCCTCCCCCATAGTGCCCCCACTGTGTGCCAGATAGTTAATTTAGCAAAGCTTAAATGAAAAAAATAAACACTTATACTTACCTCCTTGCCTCTTTCAGCGACGCGATGCAGGCCTCTTCCGGCCTGTGTCCTGAGCTGTACGGCACAGGCGGCGCGATGATGTCATCGCGCCGCCTGTGCCGGCCTCTGATAGGCTACAGGCCTAGTGCCTGCAGCCTATCAGAGAAACGGGGAAGGGAGACGCCTCTCCCTCCCTTGCCCCACATTATCCATCTGTATCGCCGTCCTAAGGACGGCGATACAGATGAACATAGATATGAGCGCTTCCACAATGGTAGAGCTCATCTCTCCCTGCCCTGCCGCCGGTAAGAAAGGACCCCCTCTTGCCCTGGGCCCCTGTGCAGCCGAACCGGCTGCACAGGCGGTATGTCCGCCCCTGCTGCTATTATAAGTTGTAGCATCCCCCCACCCTCCCGTTTTACTTTCTGTTCCTCATATAGTTATCATCACTAAATAACTGTCTCTTTTTGCTCCTCTACAGCTATTCTGTTGTTTTGTGAACCATTTTATTTAGGAAACCAATGAGATCTGTGAATGTCCAGTGATGGCCCTGAGAGAACATTCTGGATGGAGGGGATGATGAGGACAATTTTGCTACCAAAGACTTGTATGCACAGCTTTACAACACCCTTGAACTATTCTAATTAACCCTTGGGGATTCTTTGCTACTGTTAAAGTAATTGCACAAATAACAATGACATAATATGTTGCTATTATCCCAATTACCGCCTTTGCAAGCTGGATCTGTTTAACATGGCACTGCTACCTTCTTCTCCAGTCCATCTGCAGATACAGGACATCTCATAAACACCTTGTGTCTTCTGAATCATACACTGTACACATTGGCTTGTCTTCTGCTGACAGGTTCTCAAGGCAACAACTGATTTGAATTGCTCAAACCCTGCAATGTTAGCCCACTCAGGACCAGTGCAGCTTTGGAAACTATGTTTTCAATTTTTCCATCTTGCTTTTCAAGGGCCTTTATTTTTTTAATGCTTCTGTTGACATAGCCATAGGAGGGCTTGGTCTTTGCAAGATCAGTTGTATTTTTAATGCCACAGTTTATCTTTTCATATAAAATGTATTGCAAAACTGTAAAAAAAAAAAAAAAAAAAAAAATATATATATATATATATATATATATATATATATATATATTTGTGGTGTGGAAAAACACCCGCAATCCTGCCATTGATGTTTAGTTTCATTCATTCATGTGTTTACTATGTATAAAAAATTACATGACAACCTTACTCTCCTTACTCTGCAGGTCAGTTTAACTACTGTGTCACCAAATTACAGTACATATAGGGACATTTATCAAGACCGGTATTTGAACAATAAAAAATATTAAAACCACTGTCCTGCATTCGCTCATGAATTTATTGCATCCTCCAGCAGGCCATTCGACAAACTTAAAGAGGATCTGTTAGCTCTCCTAACATGCGTTTTAATAGCTACAAGCATTCCCCATGTAATAACAGTTTTGGAGTATCTATTCTAGTGTTGAGTGAATTGAAGTGAAACAAATTGAATTTTATCTGAATTTCAAGAAAAATTTGATTTGCCATGAATCTGAATTTCCTCACGCTCGTGGTAACAAATCAAATTCTTTCTAAAATGGCTGCTGCACATGTTACAAAGTGAAAGTGAGAAGCCCGGGAAGGAGATATGACCCGGAATGCCGTGCAGCCAGCCAATCAACAGATAACCATCCTCTGTGTCACAGCCCTATAAGAATCCTAATCCCGCCTGGTCTCCGCCATTTTACAGTAAACTGAGCATAGGGACAGATGTGACAAGTGGTAGGGACAGTGTTTAACAAAGCTTAAATTGTAGAATCTTGGATAGGGACAGTGTAGGGAGATCATAGGGAGACTGCAGGGACAGTGCAGGCTCTGTGTAATCGCCCTGTGCATCTTGTACCACTGCTGTGCCATTTATACTTTATCTGTTCTGTTATACAAAGACTGAATGTGTATCAAACTTAGTATCAACAGCCAAATATATTGACACATGTACCAACTTTATCTGATGCGCCATTAGTAATTAATGCATTCAGTTATACATAGATGTACTGTGCATCAGACTCATTGTCAGCAAATACATAGGCACATCTATATGCTTCATCTGCTGTGCCATTGATAATTCATATGTTACATTACTGATTCAGTTACTGTACACTATGGCCAACAGACAGTTGCCTTGTCCCTCAAAAGGAATGGGCAGTGGCAAAAATGTTACTGTAGCCAGCATAGCTGGCATTAGAAGAAGAGGGGTGGTAGCAGGAGCCGCAGCAACAGGCCAGAGATGCACTGTCATCCTCTGCTAGTGTTTTGACCAACAATCCATCTGTACTAGAATAGTTGATTTTGCTCTTCAACATCATTTCAAGTGACATCAGACACACACTGCCAGAAATCGGTGGGTTCCTCTGATACCACTTAGTTGGCATGGCCCAGAAACAACCTCTGTGCTGGCACCTGTCCTGCAAATACCTCTTTCTTTTGCTGCTCCCTCTGCTCGGGAAGTAATGCATGCTGCTGACACTGCTCTGCTTTTCAGCAAGGGCGAGCTTGGGGAGGAAAGTCAGCACAGACTTGGATGAGGGGTCTGCTGTGTCCTTCCTAGGTGTGCAACTAGAAATTATGACAGTTGGGTGGGAGCATGTGTTGTGAGCAGTCAGGGACGCGGCCTTGAGACTTGTGAGGGTGACATAAGTGATGAACACACATTAGTGGATGATGATGTAGCAGACCACACATGGGAGCTGGGTTAAGAGGAGGTATCATCATCATGAGGGTGTGAGGGTGACAGCAGGTCCATGACAGCAGAGGGATGGTAGCATGCCAATGAGCCAGCAGGGTGGAGAGCAGGGGTTGACTGGCAAATTTTGGCCTGGGGGCAAGCACACAGCACTGGCCCATGTGTAGCAGCCCACCCTTAACCTGTTTAACTCCGCCTACCATAAAGGCGGTAGAGGTAAAAGGGCTTTAATTCGTTAAAAGGCGGCAGCTAGTTGTGTTTTCATGTTGGATCCCAGATACATGACATGGCTGAGTCCGTAGCAACAGCATGGTCATTAAAGGGACCAGATTTACCAACTCCTGAGCTGAAGAGACTCCATTAACTATAATGGGGTCTGCTCAGGATGCTGCTCCTTTACCGGACAAAAAGGTCTTACATGCAGAACTTTTCTGTACGGTCTTTTTGACAGAATCTGTGACAGTGACCCAAGCGAAAATGTGGATGGATAGTATTAGACGTATAGCATCAGATGTATGTTTAACACACAAATACAGAGAAGAACCAAGATCACTACATACACACAGAACCAGCACCAGAACCAAACCTATAAGTCAAATACAGCACCAGAACCAAGTTCACTGCATGAATACAGCACCAGAACCAGGCCCATATGTCAAATACAGCAACAAAATCAAACAAGAAATATAGGCACCATAAACAAACCCATAAGTCAAATACAGAACCAGAACCAAGTTCACTACATAAATACAACAACCGGAACCAAGCTCACTAACATAAATACAGCACCAGAACCAAGTTCTCTACATAAATACAGCACCAGAACCAAGTTCTCTACATAAATACAGCACCAGAACCAAGCTCACTACATAAATACAGCACCAGAACCAAGTTCTCTACATAAATACATCACCAGAACCAAGCTCACTACATAAATACAGCACCAGAACCAAGTTCTCTACATAAATACAGTGCCAGAACCAAGCTCACTACATAAATACAACACCAGATCCAAGTTCGCTACATAAATACAGCACCAGAACCAAGCTCACTACATAAATACAGCACCAGAACCAAGCTCATAACATAAATACAGCACCAGAACCAAGTTCACTACATAAATACAGCACCAGAACCAAGTTCTCTACATAAATACAGCACCAGAACCAAGTTCACTACATAACTACAGCACCAGAACCAAGTTCTCTACATAAATACATCACCAGATTTTAATAGTTCAGTACAGATACCATCTGAGTAGTCAGGTCATCCCTCATCATATGACCTTGTATGGTGTGAAACTACACCTCCCAGTATGGCCTGAACAAGTGTAAAGGGATGCTGGGAGTTGTTGCGCAAAACAGCATGCTACCACCCATCATTAGCTATAGATCATCCAGGTGACTACAGCACTCATCATACACAGTCAGTAGCAGAATAATAATTTCCATTCAGTGACTTACAGGTGGCGGGTACTCCTGAGTTCTTCTCCATCTGGTTCAGGCCACCATGATGACTTCTCCCGTCCACAATTCAGCTCTGCAGATTTTGCAGAGAAGATCTCTTTAGCTTCATTTTTTACCAACACATTGGCACCCGGCATACTGACACAAACTCATCTTAGTGCCAAATGCTGTGACCTGAATATAACAGCAGCATTAGTGCTACACACAGGGCCCCCAATAGTAGTGCCACATACTCTGTGCCCTTTGTATATAGTGCCACATACTCTGAGCCCTATGTATATAGTGCCACATACTCTGAGCCCTATGTATATAGTGTCACATACACTGTGCCCTCTGTATACAGTGCCATATGCCCTCTGTGTATAGTGCCACACACAGTGCCCCTAATGCTAGTGCCACATGCTTGGTGCCCCTTATAAAAAGTGCCTCTTATATGTGCCCCCTTTATGAATTGTGCCTCTTATATGTGCCCATTTGTGTATAGTGCCCCTTCAGTGCCCCCCCTTTATGTATAGTGCCTCTTCTGAGTGCTCCCTGAATACAGCGTACACACACTGTATTATAATACTCGGTAAAAGCTAGAATGCAGTGGGTGAGACGTCACTGGCTACAAGTTGTACACACTGCATCTATTATACCTCATACCTCACATATCAGTACACTGCTGTATATTCAGATATATAGTATATTCAGCAGTGTACTGATATGTGAGGTATGGGGTATAATAGATGCAGTGTGTACAGATATATAGTATATACAGCAGTGTACTGACATGGGAGGTGTGATGTATAAATTACACCTCGTATCCCACATACCAGTATACTGCTTTGTATACTATATACCTGTACACACTGCATGTGTTATACCTCATACCTCACATATTAGTACACTTTTGTATATACTATATATCTGTACACACTGCATTTATAATAGTTCATATATCAGTACACTGCTGTATATACTATATATCTGTACACACTGCATCTATTATACCTCATATATCACATATTAGTACACTGCTGTATATACTATATATCTGTACACACTGCATCTATTATACCTCATACCTCACATATCAGTACACTGCTGTATATACTATATATCTGTACACACTGCATCTATTATACCTCATACCTCACATATCAGTACACTGCTGTATATACTATATATCTGTACACACTGCATCTATTATACCTCATATCTCACATATCAGTACACAAATCTAATTTGCAACTTAATATTTAAAAATTATAAATTATTAATATTCCTTAAAAAACAATGTGTTGCAATGAACTTATATTCTTAAATATAGTTTGTTATAACTTACTTCACCGAGGAGGGGCCTGAAGGATAAAGCAAAAGACACCAACAGGTCCACCTCCCCCGCCGAGATCGTTTGTAGTTGTCGGATAATAATGTCAGCCCATCTCTACAGCTTCTTCATCAAAAATCATTTAATAGATAAAGCTCAACGCATTTTGGGGGTTTTAATAAGTCCCCCTTCTTCAGGAGCATAAAAACGAACATCGCTCCAACATTAACCGTGGAGTTGAAACACGTAGTATTCCCAAACATTTTAGTAGATTTCATATGAAGGATTCATCCCTTTTGCGAGTCACCCCTATTGAATGGGTTCCTAGCTCCTTCCAACAATTGAGCCGAAAGGAGATGTTCTGAATATTCAGATTGAACACGCTATCTCCGTTCGGTCTCAATGAAACTCTGGAGTATAATAATTATTAAAATTAAAAATACTAATATTAATCTTTTAATTATTTTCTTAATCCTTCGTAATAACTTATTAGTAGAGATGAGCGAGCACTAAAATGCTCGGGTGCTTGTTATTCGAGTCGAACTTTTCCCGATGCTCGGGTGCTCGTTTCGAGTAACGAACCCCATTGAAGTCAATGGGAGACTCGAGCATTTTTGCAGGGGACCAAGGCTCTGCCTAGGGAAGGCTGGGTAAAAACCTGGACACATCAGAAAATGATGGAAACACCATGGAAATGGACAGGAAACAGCATGGGCAGCATGCATGGATGCCTCTGAGGCTGCCTAATCCCACCATTACCCCAAATTCTCAGGCAACAGCCTGGTGGTTACCCTCATGGCAATTGTGCTCACCCAGACCAAGAAAGGTGAGGCACATGCCCATCATATGTTAGGGAAGCACCCAACTAGGTGCAACGAAGGTCCATCACCGCCTGCAGGAGACACCACTGCTCATGCTGGCACTGCTGTGCTATCCCCCGCCCCACGACGCAGGCATAAGCCTGACACATCATGGTGACAGCGTGGTGACACCAACAAGTGACCAAGTTAGATTGAGGTAGCAGTCAAATGTCTGTAGGCGAGCCTCCCAAAAATGTGTTTTGGAGTGTCCGAAGTTGACCCTCCTAAAAAATTGTTTAGGAGTGTCTGTAGTTGACCCTTCTGTAAAATATTTTTTTTGTATTCCCTGTTATTAGTTAATGTACAAACCATGGCTGGCATGGTGGGAATATATAGGTTTTGCGTCACAGACGGTCCACTGCACTGTTACATTTTCTTCATCATTGCCAATTACTTTTTCACCAACTGTTGTCTGGCAATGATAAAGGGGAAGGTGAATCAACTGCGAAAGAAAAGTGTCATCCTCCTACAATTGTACACTTGCTCTCAATTGAAAAGGGGATGTTCTTGCCGTGGCCTTCCTCATAGTGGCCACTTCTGCGGACGACAGAGGTGGTGTACCTACTGACAGCCTGACCGAACACGATGGCAGACCGGGAGACACTCCCTCATGTAAAATTGTTTTGGAGTGTCTGCGGTTGACCCTCCTGTAAAGGGGTCGGAGGAGGAGGCATAGTACGTCTGAGAGACCGTGACCGAGGTAGGTCCCGCAATCCCGCAATCCTCGGTGTGGGCAGTACATGAGCGACCCCAGGGTCAGTCTCGGTCCCAGCCTCCACCAAGTTAACCCAATGTGCCGTCAGTGAGATATAGTGTCCCTGCCCGGCAGCACTTGTCCACGTGTCCGTGGTTAGGTGGACCTTCTCAGAAACAGCGTTGGTCAGGGCACGGATGATGTTCTGTGACACGTGCTGGTGTAGGGCAGGGACGGCACATCGGGAAAAATAGTGGCGGCTGGGGACTGAATACCGAGGGGCAGCCACCGCCCATGAGATTGCGAAAGGCCTGCGTCTCTACCAGCCTATAGGGCAGCATCTCCAGGCTTAGCAATTTGGAGATGTGGACGTTGAGGGCTTGGGCATGTGGGTGGGTGGAACTGTATTTCCTCTTGCGCTCCAGCGTCTGCTGTAAAGACAGCTGAACGTTGCCGCTGGGACACATTGGTGGACCGCTGTGGGAGGATCGTGGCGGCGAAGGTGTGGTTTTCCGGCGGGAGGCGCTCGTGCCGGGGTCCTGGGCAGGGGGTTGACTAGCAGAGGCAGCGAGTGACACAGGGGAAGGAGCAGTGGTGTGACCCGCAGGAGGTGAACGGCCTTGGTTCCATTGAGAGGGGTGTTTACCACTCATATGCCTGCGCATTCTGGTGGTGGTTAGGCTAGTAGTGGTGGCACCCCTGCTGATCCTGGTGTGGCACAGGTTGCACACCACAGTCCGCTGGTCATCCTCACTTTCTTTAAAGAACCTCCAGACTTGCGAACATCTAGGTCTCGCCACGGGAGCTTCACTACGTGAAACAGTTGCTGCTGATGCACCAGCTCTGGCCCTGCTTCTCCCTCTGGCCACACCATTGCCTCTTACAACCTGTTCTGGTGCAGCACTTGCCTCCGCCTCAGAGGCACTGTCTTCACTCGGCACTTATCAACCCAGCTTGGGTCAGTCACCTCGTCATCCTCCGATTCCTCAGTCTGCTCCCCCCGTGGACTTCCTGCCCTGACAACAACTTCACCACTGTCTGACAACCGTGTCTCCTCATCGTCCGACACCTCTTTACAAACTTCTTCCACTAACTCAACATTGTCATCATCATCATCACCCACAGACTGCGACAGTTGGAAAACTTGGGCATCGGGAACGAGGTCAGCAGCAACCTGAGAAGTGGTTTGTGACTCTGGGAAGGTCCAGAAAACAGTTCCTCAGAGTATGCGGATCGCATTC